>SNQJ01S0008936.1:215013-230149 GCA_010110895.2 Picea sitchensis | reverse complement strand
ATCCTAGATGTGGGGCCAACGATCCCCTGGAATCCCTTGTAACACAGTCTCAAAATGTTGCTGCATCTCATCCATCTCTCAGACTAAGGAAACTACCTCATCTCTGGATAGAGAATGTGAGGGACCTACCCCAAGATCATCATATCAGTGGCGTCTCCACACCCTATCCTCCCTTTCCCGCACATCATCTGTCCCTGCACAAGCAAAATCACCATCTTGGCCATTCGGTCCAACATTTTCAAAACCACATATAAAGGCTCATTATTATTTTTTCATATTGATCACATTACATAAAACACAAAATATCAAAAATAGAATACAAATAATCATACCTCCCCATAAGGCAAGCACATATCGATATCATAGTGGAAGTCCATCCTCACATAGGGGTATACCTCTAGATCCCCTCAAAAGTCCCAGTAAAATAGTGTCCACCCTCCCCCCCTCCATGGCCAACTAGTATCTGTCCCCATCACTGAAGAAGTGGATCGCATAGCGGGGGTGGGTCCAAAATCACTCTAGGGCACAACAATATCACCCACTAAAAAAAGAAGGCACATAAGTCCGACCCAAATGGAAAATACCCTGACATCATTGCAACACATTGGTCCAACATTGAAACCATACATAAACGCATCACCTGTGCCCATGCGAACATCTATCCGATCATCGACCTCTCCACTATAGAAAGGTGTGCCCTGGAGATATGTTGGGTCCCGAGCGACCCAAAGATCCTCACCACTAACACATATAATACTTTTGTCTGCACCAAATCAATGTAGGTCAACTTAATTGACCCTCTTGTCAGAAGATCCACCACCGAGCAATGATGCTCTTCCATTTCCTTCATAGTCTCCCCCACCAGAATCTGGGACTAGGCCTCCAGCTCAATGCCTCAAAATGGGAGCCCCATGATAAATTAAATATCTATATCCATAATAAAGAAGACCTCCTGACCTCAAAATACAAACACATGTTCATGCAGCCTCCACATCCAAATCAAAAAACATAGGAGCTCATCCTATGACCTCATAGGAGCATAATAAAAAAACTTTAGTAGGCCCGCCTTGGCCAATCTACGTCAAATTTGGGCATTATCTCCCATCTCTCTCCCTCTAGTGAACAAGCATGTTGTACTTGCACACCTGCATCCGATCTAAAACATAGAGTCAGATCAATCACCAAATAATTCACCAAAAATAAAAATGTTGTCTTGCACGCCTGTCCGCTCAAACAGATTCACAAATCTATGGAACTATCTCAACGATAGGCGCCCATAGCTATGTGGATGCTTCTCATATAGTCGTGCATGTTATATGCAGTTGTTACCTTAACAACCACATTGTCTCGCACGACTGTCCACCTAGCAGTCGCACACTATTGTGTGGGAAAAATGGCCAGGGTGACACACATTGTGCGTGACTATATTGATTTCTCTTGCACAACATTATGTGGGAAGATGAATTATACTCGTGCAGACCACCCCCTTCAAGCACAACAATGGTTGTACGACCCTCTGTATGCCCCCCATCCCAAAAAATACTAAAACCAAAAGATTCAGGAGATCTAGACCACTTATCGGACTATCCTGCATGTCCAATCGGTGTCCCCACACCCTTGCACCGCTGACAAAAAAATGAAACTAACAATTGAAACTCAAATCACACAAGTACAAATGAGGTGGAATTGTGGGTCCCACATCCATGTATACACTCACCCCCCAAACTTCTAACCATCATTTTCAGATCCTTGTAGCTCTGGTTTTCATGCCATTCACAACATAATGATCCTAATTGTACCATCTACAAATTTGTATTGTTCATTTGGTATTTTATTTTGACAACCCGGGGAGCCACCTCCCAACCCCAATCGCAGGTACATGCATTCATCCTCATAATTATCAAATAACTATCATATGTTCTTTATCATTAGATATTTTTCACGTCAAGTATTTGATTTTTGTATGTACATGCACTTGTTACAACAATCTACAAATCATTCAGTATTGTCCACCCTACGACCCCTTCAAGTATATGTTTAGAACTGGTATGCACTCAATCCCTATGCAAATAGTTGCATATCCAATCATTCCCCTTGATGTTTACCCTTAGGACCCCACATCTAGCTCTATAGTACCCCCACCTCTGTTGCATCCAGGTATTGCCACTCGGTAGAATTCTCACCTCTGTGAGCTTTCCCACATATATTTACCCCTCGACAAATCAACACTCATGTTGTTTTATCCCTTAGGATCAGGAGTCCTAGTTGTATTACACCCCAAAGAAAGAACCTCATACTTTTTCCTCATCATCTTGCTAACCTCCCCATTATGGACTCCCACTTCATCTTTTATTGGTTACATTAAATGCACCTCTGCATTATCATTAGCCCTCCTTTTCACCCAACATCAATTTCTCATCTGCAATTTCATCCTCCATCCATCTACCTTATACATAAATCCACCCATGGGCTCCCCACCATTCATCAGTTATATTCCCCTACTTGCACCACATGATGTCATGCCAGACTTCACTAGGGCACCTATTTTTGTACATGTACTTTCAACTCAATCATTCTTTATTCATTTGGTAATTTTATAAATCACATTTCAAATTCTAGCAAGTATAGTAGATTTTTTATCGTCGCAATCAATGGCGTTTTTTTTCCTTGGCACACCACAACCCATGTCGCCTTTGGTTGGGGAATTTCAATTTCATCACCATCTCTGCAAAGGTATCCCCATCATGGATAAAATTCTAACTATCACCAACATCCTTCTCCCAAACTTTTGTATTTTTACCTATCCTACACTCCTTTGCAGTATCACCAATTCAGTAAAGTTTACCCAATATCTAGTCGTCCCCCAGACACCAAATCATGTTTACAGTTACTTCCATAATTTTTCATTCCCCAACCAAGGGAAGTTCCTAAGTCCCATATATCTTGAACTTTGTTCATGTTGCCACTTCATTCATCTTTTCCTCCATACAATTCTTGCACCATTTTGACCAAATCGATGTCAAGAAGCCCTTTAATTCTTATAGTTGCGCCTCCTAGCCTGTTGATGTCAAAAAAAGTTTCTAGGAAGGTGGAAGTATCTTATCTCTCATTCCCCTATTAATGAGTAGTCTTGGACGACACAAAAATATTCATCATTGTTTTCTGATGTTGTTGACCCCCATAACATTCAACTTCAACAAAGTTTCATGTTACGGTGGGTCTTACTATGAGACCATTGTAGTTTTTAGTACCAACCAAAGACCTCTAAATTTGATAGGCCATAAATGCCTCTAAGTTTTTTATACCTTGATCCATATCTCATTTAGTCATCTGAACTTTCATCTACCATTTTTTACGCCCCCGAGGGCGTTGTAAATATCAACTTCGTCAACAGTTTCAGTTATCGTCATTTCTCTATGGTTTCATGACACGAGCATGGGGAATGCCCGCCTCGTTTATACCCAGATTTATATTTTAGTTTTTTAGGAGAATACTTGGTTCTCATCAAAATCCCCTTTTCCTCCAATGGATCGTTCCTACAGTTCCTCTCAAATATCAGCTACACCTCTGCTATCAACAAAAGAAACAATGATGTATTTCAACTATACGTATGCTCATAACCTCACACATGAAGGGTCATATGTTATCACATAAAAATTTCTCATAGCAATACATACAATGGTTGAATAAAATATCATCACAACATAACAATTAGCATACTATCAACATTTACAGAACCTATTCGAAAATGTACCAAAACTATACAAAAATCCCATGAATTTATGTGCACTTCCACCAAATATAGTGTGCACAGATCAACAAAACACTAAATGCACAAACTTCACATCCAATGCGATTGTTCTTGAATAAATTTATGATGATGTGAAAATGACACATTTATGGAATTGGTTGGGCCTCAACCACTTCTAGGCTGAAGTGTACCATGACAAGACCTCAACATCGGCCCGAAATCTCATATTGGGGCTACTGAAAGGATAAGAAGTACCTTCAAAGGTATCCCATTCACACTTGGAATATGTTATGTAATATTTTGCTATGGTCCTATAAATACATGACCATAGTATGATAAAAAAAAATAAGTAATTCATTGTATTGTTATGTTTCCCATATGCTCTTATAGAAGCCATTTATTCTCTCGAGAGTTACTTGAGCAACCATAGAAAGTTGTAAGCTTTTCTCCTCTTGAGAATCTTGACCAAGAATTTCTTCACCATTGTTATTCATAGATAGGAGAGGAAATATCTATTTTGGGGGACTCAAGAGCCCTCCCAAAGAGGAATAGGGGATTCATAAGTCCCACTTTTCTCCTTTGGTGTTCTCAATTAAAGGATCACTTTCCATTTGGGTAGTTATCTCTTGTGTCATTTTCATGCATCTCTTTGAATTTATATATTCTTAGTTTACTTCCATTTGTTTGTTATTTGTTTTGTTATTTACTTTCTAGTTGAGCCACTAATAAACTAATAACTTCTATGTTGTCTTGTTGGCCTAACTATATAGTTAAGGGACCTCTTTTTTCTCATCCAAGTGACCAAAAAATCCCAACAAGGGTCAAATCCTTGAATTTCATGAACGTCTTTTAGCTTGAAATGATCAAAATGACTAACAATTTCATCCAAATTGGAAATATTTTTGACAATGATTTCCCCAATGTTTTGGGGCAATGGAATGAACTTCTTTTTTCTCTTCTCATTAAAGAAATGCACTTAGAACTTGTATTGTTTGCATACTTCAATAACAAAGAATTTATCTAACACATAAAAAGGAAGGAAGGTTTTTCCTCGAAACCATATAGTCTTATGAAATTGAAGTTGTCCAAGGTTTCAAAAACCCCCTTTTTTGCCAAGAAGGAAACAACTTCTATAGCCAATTTCGATGTGGGGGACCATAGACTAGCTTCTTGAAAGTAGACAAAAAGGATATCTGAACTTCATAAAAATGATATGGGGCTTTGTGTTTCCACAAAGATGGATACCAAAAATGAACTGGTTCTTTTCCAAAATCAATACTCTTTGAGCGAGGAGGGTATTCAAAAATATGGTAATATGCAATTGTGAAAATCAAGTAGGAACTCATAAACAATTTCTTATTTTTCCTAAAATTTACAAGTTGGAAATAAACTTTTTTCGAAATAATTCGAGTCCAATCGAATAAGAAACTCTCATGAACATAGAGGTGCAAGACATATAATACATATCTCAGGATAGTGATCATGGATTCCTTCCCAATAATTATGGAAAATAATTAGGCAAACTCTTTATACGGGTATTTCAAGGAATATACCTCTATCTAGGAGAAGTTCTCAAAGTAGTCCGACGATGTTGGCCCTTCACTAAGTTTTGAGGATCCTTGGTCAGGTTTGACCTATTTTTGGGACTTGGACAGGCTGTCGAAGGCGAAGCGCAAGACAAAGCGGAGATCACAGGATCTCGACCCCTTTTAGAGCCCTTTTTGGGATTTGGGATTATGTAATGGGTATGGGGATGTCGGCCAATGGGTTTACCCATGCTTAGGTATATTTTGTAATGTATAAATAAGTAGCTAGGTGAAGTAAGTTGAAGAGCTACAAGTTCGATCTATGTGATCAAAGGTGTTAAGTGATGAAGTTCGATCTATGTGATCGAAGGTGCTAAGTTAAGTGTGCTAAGTGCTGAAGTTTGATCTATGTGATCGAAAGTGATAAGTGCTAAGTAGATATTGCTTTTGTGCATATTGTATGAGGCTTGCAGAGCTCAGTGCAAGCGAGTGTAAGAGATTGAGAAGAGGCTTAGTGTTGTAACCTAGCCTGGGGAAGGAGGATCTAGCGAGGTGCACAAATAACCTGTCCTCTGCGGAGTAGTATTTTTGTGGCTCTATGCATGTAACTGATTAAAGAATCTAATAAAGAAGATGAAGCGTTGGTGGACGTAGCCCCAGGGTGGGGGTGAACCACGTACATGTTGTGTTTCTCTGCTTTGTGCGATGTATTGATGTATTTATATGTTAACATGCTTAGTGCTTTGATATAGATGAATGGTAGATAGATATGTTAATGCTATGTGCTTAATAGTATGGATGAATACTAGATCCGACCTATGTGGATGTGCTTAATTCTTGAATATAATAGATCTGGTTGAAGACTGCATTGTTCTGTAATTAGGGTTTAACTACACTGTAAACTAAGACTAGATATTGATGAACTATAACTCTTAAGTTCCCTGTTAAGGTGTTACATTCATAGATATGTGTCCTAGCTAAGGTTGTAGACATTCGAGTCCTGCAACCACCCCTGCCTCTACCTCGGGTGAGACTTCATCTGCTTCACAGTTATTTCCGAAAGGGGCGGTAGTTAGGGTTTTGTTGGTGCGTTTTTGTAGTGTTGAACCCTGGGTCTGCCCCTATGCCAACAAATGGATCCTATGCCGATATTGAAATTGTGATTGTTGGGAACTGAGGAAGAAGAAGCTTTATGTGAAGATCTGACCTGAAATTGTGAAAGCTATGTGCATAGATCTGTCTCTCTAGTGCACAATATTCTACTCGATTTGTGAAGATCTGTGCTAAGAAAAGAAGTCCGATCTGAAAAAAAGAGGTAAGATCTGAACGCTTTGTGCTCTGAGAAAGGTAAAAGTGAGAATTTTTTCTTAAAGAGGTAAGATATTCAAGCTTTGTGTTCTGATAGAGGTAAGAATAGTGAAAATTTTTAGATCTTTGTTTCTAAAGTATGGATCTAGATATGTTTGATAATATTTGTCCTATCTTGAAAACTAGGGCACTGATAGATGAAAGAAGATTTGATATGAGTAGATCTGATAAGAATAGTGAAAGATATGTTATACCTATGCATAGAGAGAATGTTTGGACTAACAAATGGATGCAGGATCCTAGAAATATTTTTTTGTAGGTTAGCTACTATGATCCTAGTGCGTAGTACAGGAAAGGTTGGTGATCATTTAAAAGAAAACGAGGATTAACCCTTTGTTACAGTTGCAGAAGACTGGGGCATCTGGCTAAGGAAATCCCTGGTAGAAGATCTATTTGTCTTTGTTGTAGATCTATGGACCATGAAGTATTGGATTTCCCTAGAATGATTGCTAAGGTTGAAAGAATGAATATGACCCAAGAAAACCCTAAGGCAGATCCAGAAACTGAGATTATGGCAGAACCCCAGAAAGAATCAGAAAAAGTATTGCTACATATGAAATAAACTCTGAATGACCACTGACATATCATCTTATCAGAGATTTTCAAAGAAAAAAAGTGCATTGAAGCAAGAATATGAGACTTCGACATTGACTGTGTTCTGGATGAGGAAACACAGGTGAATATCATGACAAAAAGAACTTGGGAAATTTTAGGGGAGCCTGCTATGATTCCTTCATTGGGAGGAATAGGATTATTTAGAGGAAAAATGATAACCCTATGTTGAAGACTTACCCATATATCTATGAGTGCTCATGGAACTTCGACAGAGGAAGACTTTGAGGTTGTTAAATTTATTGAGAACAACGCTCCATTTACTATGTTACTAGGAAAACCTTGGATCAAGAAGGACCAGACTAGAAGGAAAGAAGAAGTATTAGAGAAGAAGAAGCAAGAATTTAAAGATTTCATGACTAGGAGGATCACACAGTTGATTGAAGAACAGGAGAACAGATCGAATCTACTTAGGACCAGAGACTTGGATGCCAAAGTTGGAAGGAAACATGAGGTACAGGAGAGTAGAGCATCTATCCCAGCTAGAGAAGAAGTATTACCCTTGGATCTTAGGAAAGAATATCAACAGTGTGAAGTTACTATGCCAAGAGGAGATAAGAATTAAAATGAAAAGAGGAATACTGAGACGAAGCTCACTGGAAAGCAGGCTAGAAAACTAAGTAAGAAGAGAGCAAAGATAGAAAAGTTACAGAAGGTTCCAGAGGGAACTTCGCAAAGGGAAAATTTACAAAACTAGAACTTCATCAGGATATCAGAACAACGTCACATGGCACTTCACCATGGCAAAGCAATATAGCCGTTGGAAACAATATAACTGTTAGACTGATACCCCGAATGGGTAGAAATATCACCACTAGACTGTTGGGACTGCGTCGTAACAGACATAATTGAATTAATGAAGGTCTCTTGCCCGCTGGAAATATCCGTTATGTTTCTATCTACTTATTCCATCGACTGTTGCACCGAGAACATTTTTGTGAATTGTATCAGAGAGAAATCATTGCTATCGCGCTATGATTAGTAAGATCGACACCAATTCTATTGTTTTGTTCACTCATTCATCCATCCAATCTAAGCATGTATGTCGGATGAGCTCAGCGCCATGAATAAAATCGTCGAAGAATTTTTCATTGACCTCATGACTGAAAGAGTAATTTCTGAAAGAGTAATGTATGTGGGTGTACAAGCGTCGTCGACGAGAGGAGTACAAGCCTCTCAGTTGATTTCTCGTGGATCTGGGCCATCCTGACCAACAGTAGAGAAGAGAACCAAGCACAAAGATGACCTAGCAAATGGGAAGCTGATCCCGACCATATTTCCCGATTACATCCCACCTCTGGCCGAGTCGAGATAGTGTGCCAAGAGATTTTGAGTACACCATGGTTATTGCGTACCTCCCGGAGGGGATGCACATAGTAAGAGCACAGTAGGACAAGATCACAACGTTGAAGTTTAGCGACTTCAACCTCGGAGATCGCAAGAACCATAACATGTTCGCCCCATACAAATACTTGACCAAGATGAAGGGGAAGAATTTGAAGATAATCCCTCAGTCGTGGACGATGAACCTCACGCAGTCCACCCTGCTGAGTGTAATGAAAATCCCACACTTTGGAAGGCACCAGAAATTTAATGCCTATGTCAAGCTAATACTTCCATGTTACCATGGAGGCTACTTATGGCTCGACCACTGTATAACAGTAGACATGAAGTTGATCCATAGGATCACATGATTGAGTATGAAAGGACCTGATCTGCAAGACTTCTATCCAGGGAAAGCCAAAGATCACACACTAGCACAGAAGATCAAGGATACATATGACGATGTTGAGAAGGGGACACGAGGCTACAAGGTAGCCTCCATCCAGAATGGTGTAGTGCGCCTAACATGTCAATTAATTGTAGGAAAGCTAGTACGAAATAACCGACCCACGCAGGTCACAAGCTTCCTCGTTGAACTTGCAGGGAAGTGAGTGGAAGGTCTACATATGAACTAGGCAAAGTACCTAGTTAATCAGCTTGAACTGGACTGTCGTGAAGTACAGGATCAGGGCTATGAATTCCATTTTAGATGGCTTCTGATCCTCATCGGGTTTGCTTCTTGGGAAATACCAGAAGGTGCGACCTTCCCAGACATCGAGCCATTCAATCCGCTTGTTGCAAAGTTCACCACACTTTGGTACTTGAGGGATATGAGAAAATAGTGGCAGTCAAACGTTCTTTTTCACACATATTACCTCCAACTGAAGAAAGTCATCGAAGTTGAACCTCGCATGACTTCGAACACCCTACAGAGGTTCCGACCGCTGATGAAGTTTCATGCAGTTTGACACTTCATCTACATTACAATGCGAGCATATGAGCAGAAGGAAGAGCTTTAGTCGTACTAGAAGCTCACGGAAGAGGACCTTGAGGAGATCACTAAGGACTGGTCGACATACCTCCTTATTCCCTCAAACCCTGCAGAGATGTCTGACCCTGACAACCCAGGGACCATGCACAAATAACATGATACACCCGGACCCAGCAGAATGAAGAAGACCGAAGAGGTCCAAGAATTAAGCAGCACCTCAGGCAAGATTGCTTTAGTATCACCTGACTGAGGGGGTGATAACAAAGTAGAAGAGATAAATGGAAAAGAAGCTGAAACGAAACAAGGAAAAGTAACACTTCCTAGAGATGAGACCGATCCCCTGAAGAAGAGGAAGGTTTCTCCCTGAAACCTTCTTCCCGGAAGAAATCCAGAGCCACTGTGACCAAGATGCAAACTGTGCTCACTACCGATGATTTTGACTTCATCATAGCATCCCTAAACGACGCCTTGTAGGAAATTGTGGAGAAACAAGAAGCCAAGCAGGAGGAAATGTACGACAGAATTGAGGTCAAACTTCGAGGGGTACAACAGGCCCTTCAGTCTAGTCGCGTAGTGTCCATTGTGCCCCTGCTATCGGGAGAACCAGAGTTTGGAGATGAGCCAGCCCAACTCTGCTGACTAGTTGATGCGACCGAAGCTGGCCTTCATCGCGCACAAGAAGAAATAGAAAAAACCACCCATGCCTTGAATCAAGTGTAAGGAGTACTCGTAGAAAAACGCCAACTTGCAGAGCACGAGAAGGTTTCTCTACAGATGAAGTTTGAAAAAGAGAAAACATAGATGCAACAAGAAAAAGAATAGTTGCTCACAGAGCAACTCAAAGTGAAAGAAGCAGTCAACAGAGCACTTCACTCTATGATAGGCTTAGAGCCACAGGCCGAAGACCGAGTCATGCATCAAGTAGAGTATCTCACATAAGTTATCTAGTAGATACAACAACGAATAAAATACTTAGAGTCCGCACAGTGTCCGACACCCCGCAGGATGTGAGGGATCAAAGAGATGCAATTGCTCAAAGCACAGTTGAGAGAATAAAGGCCCTTTCCATGGAATGCAAGCAATTGAGTGATCACAGTGCCCAGACGTATGAGCGACTCACTAAGAATCCAAAACTGAATACATTGGAGTCACAACTCCAAGAGGCGAAGTATCAAGAATAAATAATACAGGTGTAGTTGAAGCCCCTGTCAACTATTGAAAGGATGAAGCGATCCCAAGAGCAGCGCACTGCATAGCAGAAGATCCACACCATTCAGAGAAAATTCATGGAAGTGACTCAAAGGCTCCAACCTATACAGTATGAGTCTTAGCAACTATTCACAGAGATCGAAGGCTGAGGATCAGAACTGGAGCAGGTCGTCACTGCAACAGAACAACGCCTAGAGGGACCTGTCAAAGAAGATGTTGTCCAGGAGTTCGTTGAACATGAGGCCATGGCACAACAACAAGTCGAAGCAGCTCAAGCCAAGCTCGAGGATTTTGAAACTAAGCTACCTAGATCAAAGTGACTCGAGACAAGTCATAGGTGAGTGTTGGGGGCCTGTTGTCCCTTGACCAAGTTTTGAGGATCATTGGTCAGGTTTGACCTATTTTTGGGACTTCAACAGGCTGTCGAAGGCAGAGCGCAAGACAAAGCGGAGATCGCGGGATCTCGAACCCTTTTAGGTCCCTTTTTGGGATTTGGGATTGTGTAATGGATGTCGGCCCATGGGTTTACCCATGATTAGGCCTATTTTGTAATGTATAAATAAGTAGCTAGGAGAAGTAAGTTGAAGAGCTACAAGTTCGATCTATGTGATCGAAGGTGCTAAGTTAAGTGTGCTAAGTGCTAAAGTTTGATCTATGTGATCGAAAGTGCTAAGTGCTAAGTAGATATTGCTTTTGTGCATATTGTATGAGGCTTGCAAAGCTCAGTGAAAGCGAGTGTAAGATATTGAGAAGAGGATTAATTCTGTAACCTAGCCCAGGGAAGGAGGATCTAGCAAGGTGCACAAATGTCCTGTCCTCTGCAGAGTAGGGTTTTTGTGGGTCTGTGCATGTAACTGATTGAATAAGCTAATAAAGAAGACAAAGAGTTGGTGGAAGTATCCCCGGGGTGGGGGTGAACCACGTACATGCTATGTTTCTCTGCTTTGTGCGATGTATTGATGTGTTTATATGTTAACTTGCTTAGTGCTTTGATATAGATGAATGGTAGATAGATATGTTAATGTTATGTGATTAATAGTATGGATGAATACTAGATCCAACCTATGTGGATGTGCTTAGTGCTTGAATATAGTAGATCTGGTTGAAGACTGCAATGTTCTGTAATTAGGGTTTAACTGTGTTGTAAACTAAGACTAGATATTGATGAACTATAACTACTAAGTGCCCTGTTAAGGTGTTACAGTCACAGATTTGTGTCCCAGCTAAGGTTGTAGACATTGGAGTCCTGCAACCACCCCTTCCTCTACCTCGAGTGAGACTTCATATGCTTCACAGGTTTTGCCGAAAGGGATGATAGTTAGGGTTTTGTTAGTGTGTTGTTGTAGCGTTGAACCCTGGGTCTGCCCCTGTGCCAACAAATGACTTCAGAATAAAACTATCCAAAATATTTGACGCTCCTTGGTTGGCCTTTAAAAAGGCATTTACTTATGAACATTTGAACATCGTGGTAGGCTCGAGGAGCCTAAGAATCCTTCTGAATATTGTGGGTGAGATGGAAATATGCATCTTCCCCTGCAATCGAATAATCCTCTTTTTGTTGTTGAAATTGTCAACGCACTGGAGAATCAACTCCTTGAAATATGATACCTTCAACATACAGCCTGCCAATTTTAGTCCAGAATTACAAACATTATTTGATATATTTTCTTCAGGAGGGAGTGTTATATACCATTTAAATGCCTCAGACAATTGGAATAAACAGTCCTCGCATCCTAGTGTATTTAGAGTGTTTCCATAATGGAGCTCTCATTTCTTATTGGGCACATTTGGTAAAGGTTGATTGGAATGAAAAGGTGGATATTTTGTCGTAGAAAGAGCTTACAACAAGGATTTAACTCCTTATTAAATTCTCCATGTACTTACTTAATATCACACGATGTAGCTCTTAGTTCAAAAATTTGAAGTGGACGATTAGATTTTTCTTTAAGGTAGGGAATTTACAAGAACTGTGTCATTAATAACAATTTTATTTCACCTCATGTGTTGGTTGATCTAGCAGTATGATCATAAATTTTCTCAAGGAATATGATTTATGTATCGAGATGTATGGAAACTTTTTAACTATCGAGGTGTAAAATGAGTGATGGGGAGTGCATAATGATGATTACGAGATTGCAGGTTTGTGGGGTGTGGGATATGGAAGGGGGGGATGTAGCGGGACTCCCACATCTGTAACAAGAAAATATACTAAGTACAATAAAGACCCATTTTCTATGATGCAAAATAATGCGGGTCATTTTGGAGTGAGCATGCATGTTTGTGGGTTTGGGGGGTTCGTTGGTTTTGAGTCTTTTGAAACATCATTTATCCCACTGCAATGGGACTCTTGCAAATAGAAAATGGTTAAGTATGAAAAAAATAAAAGTAGAATAACAACTAAGTTTTGAGATACTTACGACTTGCGAGTTTGCAGACTTATGATGATTATGAGTAGAGTTCTTGCAACCCACAAAAGTGAAAAATGGTTAAGTGTGGGATATACAAAAAAAAACAAAAAATGACCAAAAGGATTGACCTTTGATCAATGAAAATTGATCAACAATTGGCTCCAACTGTGGAACAGTTACCCCCTATGGGTTGCTGTGAATCCATAAGGCCTTGTCCATTGGGAAATGGAGTCAAATAAAAGTAAAATAAAAGAAAATAGGAGAAAAGGAGATAAGAAGGAAAGAAGTGTGTACAAGGGAAAAAACAAGAAAAACAAAGGTCTATGTACAAAAGAAAAAAGTTTGAAACTAGATAAATAAGTGTTTGAGGTATTTCCCATTCATAGGAAATGCTTGAATTGTCCCATCCATATTCTTCAACAAATAAGAATTGAAACACAAAGTCTTTTCGATCTGATATGGCATGATCCAAAGAGCTTCAAAATTAGTATAAAAATATTATTTCTCCTTCACTTTGTTCCAGAGTAAGACCAACTTGTCCTTTTGAAATTTCTTAAAAGTAGTGCTTTGGTCAAAATATATCTTAACTATTTCTCGTCTTCTCCTCATGTTTGTAAATGCTTGTTCTCTTTGTTCTTATAACTGCATCAGTTGATTATATCGAGCATGAAGGGGAGATTCTACTTCCATGTCTTCAACTTATGTTGTCATGGTTAATGCATTCATTTCCAAATGTATAGGCATTCTAGCTTCATTTATGTACACCAGAGTAAAGGGTGACTATTTTGTGCTTTTCTTTGGGGTAAGTCGACTTGTCCAAAGATCATCTGCTAGATTTTTGTGTCAATTTATTCGAATTCTAGAAATTATCTTTTTGAGGACCTGGATCAAATTCTTATTGGTTGATTCATCCATGCCATTTCCTTGAGGATAATAGTTGGATGATTGTCTCATTATAATACTATGCTCTCCACAAAACTATGTGAATTTAGATCCAATGAAAATTGAGCCATTATATCTTATAAATTTCTCAGGAACACCAAATAGAGAAAGAATATTATCCTTCAAGAACATGATCAATTGTTCTATATCAACAGTTTTCAAGGCCACAACTTCTTTCCTTTTTTTGAAATAGTCAGTGGCAGTGAGAATATATGAATTTCCTTTGCTAGATTTTGGATTTATTGGACTTATGACATCCAAACCTCACTGTGAAAATGATCCTTCTATTGATATAGGCTTCAAAGGAATTGTTTCTCTCTTCATATTTCTAGAGAATATTTGACATGGGAGGCATTTTCTGGACATTGAATAGGCGTATCTAAACAAAGTTGGCCAGTGATAACTTGCTCTGATAATTCTATATGTTGTCACCATTGGAGAAAAATGTCTTCCACAAATTCCTTTGTGAAATTTTTCTAGTGTTTGTTGGGCTCTTGAATGGTCTAGAAATCTTAGCAAAATTCCATAAGGATTTCTTCAGAAAATAATTCTAGAGACCAATACATATTGATTGGTCTTCATTTTCAAATCTCTTCTTTCTTTAGAGGACATTTCAACAGGAAACTGTCCAGACTTCAAGTATAATATAATACCCTTATACCATTTAGATTTTGATAAAAACACATATTGTATGATAATATGAGGATAATTATGTTAAGAACCAAAGACTAAATACAAAATCACCACAATAGATATACAAGAACCATATGCAAAATCTCCTTTATTACCATCAAACCCTTGAGGTAGGGAAACACCATACAATGGATCCTATTATGGAAGGGATCCTCTCCTGTTCACTTTCCTCTCCGAGGGGGCATCCTCCTATTGAGCTACCGCTCCAAATACAATACTTCTCTTCATGTCTCATTACATTGCTTGAACCCCTTTATATAGTGCTACCATCACCTAAGAACATTCTAGAGGAGTAATCTTCTAGAAGTAGAAC
>SNQJ01S0008936.1:187204-215003 GCA_010110895.2 Picea sitchensis | reverse complement strand
GACTACCCATTTATTATATCTAACTACCATAGTGGGCCTTATTTAATAATATAGTGGACCTAGTCCACCTTACATTGAATGACCTCCACTATTATCACTATGGGCCCTCTTCCCTTCCCCCCCCTCACTACCTCTCTAGCTACCTTACAAATTAACATCTTCGATACATGTCATTATCTTGCATAATCCTTTCCCTTTTACAACCTTGAGGGGTTTAATTTATATATCATATTCTTGAAGCTTTGCCAACCAATATTCCCATATTCCTTCTCTAATTTATTGATTCAACGATGTTTTAATAGGGAAATGTGGAACATAAGCTATTACATGAGAAGATAGAATATAATTTCTAAAGTGAGCAATTGATTTAAGCAAATAATAGTCTTGTTTTTTTATTTCCAAGTATTTTAATTTATAATCATGCAGAGTTTTACTCATGAAGGAAATTGGAAGTTCTTCCCCTTTTAGATTATTTTCAGTAAATATAGAAGCAATGGTTTCTTATTAGGCAAATGAATACAATATGAAGTCTTTTTCAAAGTCTGGACTAACAAGAACAAGAGCAGTGGTGATTGCATGTTTTATTTTAGTGAAAGCCTTTTGTGTATCTTGAGTCCATTTAAACTTCTGATATTTTTCAACAACTTGTTGATTGGCGTTACAATTTTGGCATAGTCTAGAATGAATCTTCATACAAAATTTATCTTTCCAAAGAAATATTGCACTCCCTTTTGATATGTCGGTGGATTTAATCCAATTATTGCCTTAATGCTTTCTAGATCATTGTAAACACCTTGTTTACTCACAATGTGACCAAGGAGCTTTCCTTTTGATATTGAAAACAAACACTTCTTTAGATTCATATGTATTCCATACATTATGCATCGTTCAAATACTTGTCTGAGATGTTTGAAATGACGTTCTCTTAATTTTGAATAAATTATTAAGTCATCCTGATAATCCTCCATAAAATTTCCAATTGAGTCATTAAAGGCAGGAACATTACTCTTTGAAAATTTGCATCATCATTCTTTATCCCAAATGGCATGCAGACATAGGTATATGTCCCCCATGGTGTAAAAAATGCAATCTTTGGCCTGTGTTCCCCAACAAAAAGTAATTTTTTGTATCCATAGAATCCATCCAACATTGACATAAGTGAAAAACTAGTGACTTGTTGAAGAAAGGTCTCCATGTTTGGGAGAGCCTAATTATATTTGACACTTGCTCTGTTGAGATATTAGAAGTCTACACAAAGTCTAATTTCACCATTATTTTTACAGACTACCACTAAATTTGATAACCATTATGAATGTCGGATTGAAAAAGTTATACAAATTGTCTTCAACTTTTCTAGCTCTATCTTCACCAAAGGATTCAATTTTGGATTGATTACCCTCAATTTCTATCTAAATGGATTTGAGCCTTCTCTGAGAGGTATGGTGTTCTTAAACATAGACTTATCATACTCTTTTAAATCATCATAGTTCCAAGAAATAAAATCTTTGAACTCTTGAAAAAGGAGGGTGTGTCTTTTGACTTAATCATCAATACAACTAGTACCCAAATTTAAGTACTTTCCTGCTTCAAGTGTCCGAATGTTTATCCTTTGTTTTTCTTGGAATTTTTAGAGGGGTGATTCTTTTGTCACATTCTTACTTTTTTTTTAATCATCTCTTGTAAAAAGAGATTCTAGGCTGACAAATCTCTTTGGAAGGAGATTAGCAGTTTTTTCATAAGTCTCTTCTTTTTGGAAAATTTTACTTTCAACTTTTTCTTCATCAAGAATAGTTGGTAATAAATATGTTAGGATATATGAAACATGTTCATCATTCTCAAATACTTTCCAATGGTCTTGATTATTTGGAATAGATGGACGAAAAATTTTCTTGACGTGAAAAGTGTTGGGGTTTTGAGAATCATCGACATTAAAAAGAGAGGCTTCTACTACTAATGAATATGCTTTTTTATTCTTTTCTCAAGGAAAAAAAGTAATAATGAAAGAATTAAAAGAATATGTGATTTCCCAAACTCTTTTTGCATAATGATTCAATTTTTCTTTCTTGATTTTGTACCTTATCTTGATATGATTAATAACCAATTATGAATCTCCAATTACCACCAGATATTTGAATTGCATTTGAAGCGCCAGAGCAAGTCCTTGAATTATTTCTTCATACTCTGCTTCGTTATTGGTATATGGGAACTCAATCTTGATTTCATGTGGATAAATGCATGATTAAGGAATTTTAAAAACAATGCCAAATCCAACACCAAATTTAGAACATGCACCATCAAATGACATTTTCCAAAATTCCTTAAAGTCATTGTCTTCATTAAGCTTGGGAGGACTCATTTTCTCTGTGTTGAAAACAACACAATTCCCAATTCCAACATCAATATAGTTCTGGAACATCTCGGTTTATTTTTTCTCAAACGAGTTGGGATTTATTTGTTCTCAAGGTACTCATATCATCGTTCCATCTTTGTTTGGGAGAATCATACAAATCCCATAATTCATTATGCTTCCTCTAATCATTGAGCACCAATACCGACAAATAACAACACCATATGCAAGAGGAATATCAACCACTATGATGGTGAACAATGTTGTGATGTGTGGTCAATTGCATAAATGTCTTCCCTGATTTCACCATAAGCTAGTACTTTCCTAGAGTCAATTGCATAAATGTATTCCCATGTTTTGTAGTACTTTTTTCATTCAATTCCAAGAGATTCCATTGTAGATAATGACATGATATTATTAGTAGCTCCACAATCAACCAAAAGATTATGCAATTTAAAGTCGTGATTTTCTAATGATATATAAAATGGTGGAACCTTGCCTCTTGGTCATACTGGTACATGTTGTTGCTTTGTATTTATGATGACTGCTCCTATTCTTGGGTTAGATGAACTTGTATCATCCAAAATCTTCAAAATATCCTCTCTTTGTTGGGGTATTTTAAGCACTTCCATGAATGGAAAAGTAATATGAAGCCTAGTCAACTCATCAACCACATTATAGGTCATTTGCGATGGTATTTTTGGTTGATTTATAACTGGTTGTTGTCTTGTTGGCTCTACAATACTACTTTTTTTTTTCCTTTTATAGTTGTTCTTTGGACTTGAATTTATTTGCTTCATTTCTATTTTGAACAACATTATCTTGTTATGTACATTCATAATCTTCTTGTTCATAAAAAAATATCAAAAGATGATGAAATTTCCTCCATCTGGAATGATTCTAAGATTTGATCTTGATCATTGATTAACTCTTGATTGAAAGGCTCATTGTCTTTAACAAAAAAACATTCTTCTGTAATTTCTTATAGCACAATATAATTTGGATTTGGGAGTCTGGGTGCTCTTGGTCTATGCTCTTCATTGATCTAAAAATAGAAGGCTGACTTGTTATTCTATGCAAGCACCCTCTACTTCATTAAAATAAACTTTACAGGACCTTGCTCCATGTGTTAAAATATGCAAGATGAATTATGTGTTAAGTTCATGCTTCTTTTAAATGGTTATGTGTGAGGTATTTGCAAGATTAAATATGTTGTTTTCATAAATACAACAACAAAAATAACTTGCAGAAAATAATAACAAGCAAACACTCACAACAAGAACAACATGATAAAGGAGTTCACCCCTCTCTGGGCTACATCTCCTTGAGCCTCCATCAATGGACTTGGCTCTCTGGGATTAATTTGTCAAAGATTATTTTACAAGCTATTTCTAAACTCCAATGGAAATTCTGACTGTACCATTGGGATCCGAATACATAAAAACCCCAAAAATGACTAATAAAATTCTGAAAATGGATCATGGCTCATCCGGGCATGACCTCTTCTACATGTGGCCTTAAGCTTCCCTGAGCTTCTCTTTGGAAAAAACACCTGTAAAAGTCCTCAAATGGATATGAAACCTATCCCAAAGTGTTTATATCATAATAATTAGTCAAAAATGATTATTCAATCACAGAAAATAAACATAGGCTCATCTGAGCAAGACCTCAAACAATGAGGGCTTCAAGCTCCCTGGAGCTTCCTGAAACTTCAATGGTTAAAAATATACAAAATAAGTCTTCAAATGGATTTGAAAATAGTGCCAATGGATTCAGAGTGTCCAAAAACCCCTAGCTGGGCTTTTACGACACCTCATTCGGCCAAAAAATGAAGAAGATAGGCCTCCTGCCATTCTCTTCCTTCAAGCTTGTTGTCTCTGGTTCGCCAAAACGCACCTCTATGTGCTCTAACCAAGAACACACTCCAAATTCATGCTAAAACCTAGCACTAAGTGCAACCACATAACTGTGCAAACTGTAGGACAGTTAGGGCGTGCCCAACCCCTAACCGCCAAGGCCACGGTCACAAGGTCACCATGTGACCACGCGCAAAATAAGAAAAGGGCTGAGTTTACAATGGAAAATGAATGAATGATAAGTGACGGTGAATGGTTGCTGGGAAACCATTTTAAAAACCAACCCAACTCCCGCGTGCATTTTACATGGTGGTCATATGTAAATGCACGCGACCGGGGCTAACCGTTTTAAATGTGCGCCCAAACTCCGTGTGGCAAGTGGTCATATGGTTATACATTACAACCGCGGATTTGAACAAGTTTAAAATTATCACGTGCAATATGCTAACCAATGGTCACATATATAAACACGAAACCGCGGGCTGGGGCTAAACCCCAGCCCGACCCCCCCGCGCCAACTTAACCAAAAGTCAACTTAAATATATTAAAACACATATATATATCAAGTGATATAGTGTGGTGTGTTGGTTGGTCAGACTTTGTTAAAACGTTGCACGGTGGGAGGAGGTCCAGGGTTTGAGTCCGGTGGACTCCATAAAATTTTGAACAAACAACCAATACAACGGTGCCATGTGGCAGCCCATGATTGGGCCATGTGGCACCACACCATTTGGCCAATAAATGCCATGTGTCGCAATTTGATTCGACCACATCTTATAATGAGTGAAGGCCACATCACCATCTGCCACCTCAACGTATGGACGTGCCACATCATCGTATGAACATGTCACGTCATCGTACAGACTGTACAGTCAACGTCCATTTTTTTACCTGTTTAACGATTCGAAAATATCGTGATATCTCTCGCTCCCGATGTCCATTTGAACCCAAATGAGTTGTGTTGGGTTCACGATGATGAGGGATATGCACCTATTCGTTTTGAGGCAATTCTGAGAATGTTGATTTTTGAGCTAAATTTTGACCCCTGGTCCAGATTTTGATCATTCATTTATTTGACTTCTATTGTTTCTTCTCTTTGATCATGTGGTAGAGTTCTCATATCTTGATGTGGTGGAACGGTATTCTCATTTCTTTCGAGTTGGGTTATCTCATTATGCATTTGTCTAATAGTCCTGCTCATTTAATCACTCTCTATTTTTTGTCGAGTGTCTTGAGAAACCTCATTAATATTTATCACATTAGGGGGTTGAAATTGAAAAATCCCTCCCCCAAATCCTCATCCTTCAGTATTTATTGAGGTATATGTTCCTTGGGATGATAATGCTAGAATTGTAATATGTCTTTGTACTTGTCCAAGGATAATCTCATGATCAACATTAGTCTTGAGCATATATTCTTCCATTTTTGTTGCCTTCTGAATTGCTCCATTCAATGTATTTATTTGTGCAACTCGTATTGCATAGTTGATGTTTAATGGCATCACATTCTTATAACATCCAAATATAACATGATCATTTAGACGTTGTTCGTCTATAATTTGATTCAATGTCTTGAAAAATCGTAAGTTAAAATCTCTGGTCCTTTCACCCTTTTGAGGATGCATTTGAGTGAGTTGGGTAAGTAGAGTATGATATGAAATTGGATGTGTTTATATAGACATGAATGTATCTTCCATATCATCAAATGAGCCAATTAATTGATATGGGAGAGAAAGATACCAATCATAGGTTGGGCCTATCAAAGTTCGAAGAAAAAATATAACCATGACATCATCATATTCAATCAAGTGAATGTCACAGATACTAAGGAATTGATCCACATGATTTTTTGGATCCATAATCCCATCACCTGTAAAAATAGGCAAAATTCCTTGAGGTAGAGTATGCAACTGATGATGCTTTCCTTGTAAGTTAAGGGGACTAGATCTAGCTCTCCTTCATGGAATTTTTTGTCTGTCATTTCTTTCTCTTTCACCGTTATGAATTTCATTTCTTTGTTCTTCTTGATCACATGATTGCTACGTTCACAACTTCAAATATACAATATTGGGTTTCTTGATGAATATCAAGTTTCTTTCTTTTACTTCTTGTTAGGGGACCTTTGTGATTCTAGTTTTTAAAGACTATATTGTTGTCTTCTTTGTTTCAAAGCTATAACCATTTCTTCTTCACAAGTGAGAACTTCCCACCTTCTTTCTAGTTATTCATGGCTCCTTGATCCTGATATGGCTAGATCATACAACTAATGAAAAATACTTCCTTTATATTCGAGTTCAAATTGTATTTGTGGTTGGTTGGGATCTGGTTGAGTCATTCGAATTTCTGGTCTATGAAACCAACCTTTTGTTTATTCCCTAATATGGTCGCCAAAAATGTTATTCTAAAATACTGTCAAAGTCTTAATATAACATGACGAGGATAAATCCTCCTGCATTTTTAGAGAGGTGGTACTCCTCTTTCAATATGTTACAATTTACAGAAATGACTATAAAATACTAATCTTTCAAAAAGTAAATATTCACATACAAAGAACGTCCGAGAAAGGACCAAGCTTGTTTAGAAAATGAATATTTATAATATAATGCAAGAATGTAAACCATAAAAGCAATAAATTCCAAAAGACAACATTTCCATCATAGCATGATCAAGATAAGACACATCATTGGACAGGATAAGAAATGTAACCCGCATTTGCAAAGAATTTAACATGATTATTGCATTAACACAAAAAATATTTTGATAGACACACATTTGAAATCTCATGCTTTAAACTCAAAGTTTGAGAATTCGCTAATTTAGTGCCCCGAATATTTCTCTGGGATCCTAAAAAATATACAAATGTTTTTATGAATAATAATGCTTGCAATGTTCATAAAAATTAAATGGCATTTTTCCTTGAAAGAGGTCTAGGATTGGGCTCTCTTGGACCATGAAATTAAAGGAAGAACTGGAAGATAGAAAAGAAACACATTAACGGGTCGACTTTTGGTTTTCACAAATCCTGAAATAAGAAAGGCTAGATGAATACAAACTGAGAAGGAAAGATGAATAATATGACTACTTCGCTTACTATGATGGAAAGTACCCTCGTTCATTTACTTGTTGGAGTGCTTCTTGTAGAGTTTTCGGTTGGAGGTTTTGTGGCAGTTGTAACTAACTTTTTATAATCTGTCTCAGTTATCTTTATCAATGTGTTTTTTAACCATAATTCGATATACTCCTTCTGTTGGAAGATTGGTTGTTGTCATTGATGTCAACCCTAGTCATGGGTTTTGGACCGCAAGATTGATAAAGGTACTTGGACATGAAGGAAAATGCACATGCATATACAACACCCATGAATGGATAGTATACATCATGATGTTTTCAGTGGTATGTGGCACATCACATGGATCCTCATGGTTGAGGAGAAATGAATTTTTGAAGATGACAAAGTGAATTGAAAAATGAAGTACATGTAGGCCCTGAAAATAATTAAAGAAAATAATTACAAAATAAGAAAGTGTCAGGTGAAATGAAGCATGTAGGCCCGGAAAATAATTAAAGAAAATACCAAATAAGAAAGTGTCAGGCCCTAATGTTGCGTTGAAGCACATAAATGGTATAAATAATATCATTATACATTCATTTTGATACAAGTCGAATTTCGTAGGGAAGAAGAAGTAAAAGAAGGTCGGATTTCAAGGAGGACAAGTCTCTTTAAGTGGATGTGTTCTAAGATATGCTATTTTAAGGCCATCTTACCATTTTGCTATAACTTGTTTTCTAGGAAAATTCAGATGGTGAAACGCTATGGTATTCAAGACATATCACAGTAGTTCTGCAAAATTTAAGCCTTTGATTCGGGCTATAATTATGGAGATACACTCGTGGAATATAGGGTTTGTGGACCAACTCAAACTAGTCAATAAACAGGTGTTCCTGCAACAGCCATAATCGCTTCATACGCATCTAAAATGTGGTGTAATCCACTTCCATTGGAAATAGTACCTGACTTTGCCTCTTGTGTGTGAGTTTTAGAATCGATGTTAAATATTGAGCTCGGGACATTCGGTGATAAGCACCTTCGGAATCGCAACGCAATTTGAATAAAGTTTTATTATCTCTCATATTCTGCGGGAAGGAAGGGGCAAGGATAGAGAGTTCAAATATCTCTGATATTGGAGGATTATATCTTCCTTTGGATTTTTATTCCTCCCTTTACATTTGAAGTTGTAGCTACCTTTGGAAGTCACTACTCCCCTTGAACAAAAACTATTAATCATTTCGCTATCAGGCATGGTGTATTGTGGTGTATTGGTGTAACTCTTTATACTCATTGCCCATTGCTCATTGGATATAATTGAATGGTTTATCTATAAGTTAAAAATGTTTAATTGACTCGATAACGATTCACCCTCTCGGTGACGTACCAATTGGTATCAGAGCGGGTTACCTTCAGCATAGTTTAACCAATGGAAGGAAGTTGATCCTATGGTGAAATGGAAGGAAACATTCCAAATGGGATTCCACCATTTTGATGGAAGCAATTTTAAATAATTCGAAAGATAGAATGGAAACCTACTTGAAAGCTCTTAAAGGCGTTTGACCTTAGTTGCTTCAGATATAATGCTCAAGAAACCAAAGACCCAGCCTCTAAGGAAGCAAAGGAACAACCAACCGGCAATAGATACCATCCTAGATAAATTTACAGATTCAGTGAAATCCAACGTGGGACTAAGTGCATCAAAAACATCTTTTGGGACAAGCTACAAGAACTTTATGCAAGGGAAGAAGTGGAAGAAGAAGAAGAAGTTGAAGAAGATTACAACATCTCAGATTTCTGTTGAAGAAAATAGAGGTCAAATTCCTTTTGCCTTTACAATTGTGAAGGAGTAGGTCAATTTGAATTTGAATGTCCCTATCCAAGGATTGAAAGAAGTGACAATCGAAGAAGAAAAGTCCAACGAAGAAGAAGAAAATCATAAAGAAAACATTATTAGACAAGAAGATGAGAATCTTAAAAAATTGAAGCATGTTGAGATTTGAAAATAGCAAGCTCCAAAGACGGAAAACTAAGAAGTGAATTGGTTAGTTGTGAAAGACATTTGTGTTAAAGAAACAATTAGAAGACTTTCAAACACTAAGAGAAGAAACCATTTCCCTTTGAAAACTCTACTTGAAGAAGCAAGAGGAATAACAGAAAGAAGGCCAAAGATAAAGAAAGAAGAAGATTGTGAGAAACTTCAAAAAGAAGTTGTCCTTACTGAAAGAGCTTAAGAAACTCTCAAGTGCCAAAAGACGAACACATCTTGGATGCATGGTGAAACTTCATACAAAGAAGATGCACCAAAAAGGTGTTGAAGAAGAGCCGCCAAGCATTGATGAGAAGCACTGTGATAACCGTAAAGGTTGAATGATTACAAAGAGATGAATATCCAAGAAGACCTCCTACCTTCGTAAATCAAAGAAGCTCCAATCAAGATGAAGGAAACTACAAAAGAATAGATTATGAACCCGTGTGACTACATCACAAAGAAGCCCACTTTTACCCAAGGTATCAAAATTTCTTTCTTGGTCATTGTTATACTCTTGCAAAATTTGGGACATAAGGCAATTAATTGCGTAATCAATGAAAGGAACAAACATGCAAGAAACAATGGTGTAAACATAAGATATGGAAATTATCGACTGTCAACACAAGTTATAATTCACTTTACCCGCTGATGGACAAAAATGGTTGTGATGCTACAAATGTACCATTCATCACAAAGCAACGAGATCAGGGTGATATGAATGAAGATGTGCCTACAACCACAAGATGGAGAAGGAAAGAGATTCCAAAACAATGAAGATTGTCGGTCAGCATTTCTGACCGCTGAAAATGTAAAGAAGAAGATGAATGGCGCATATATCGCTAAAGCCCATCCTATATCTGAGATCAAAAGAAAAATTTGTCACTTTGAAGAAAAAGGGTGGAGAAATGTTGCATTTGAGATGACTCATCTACCAAAACACTTGGAAAAGAAACTGCAAGATTGGAAGTGAAAATGTAAAAGCCGAAAATGTCCTATTTATTGAAGATATGAAGCATAATCTCCCTAATGTCAACAAAATATGTGATCAACGATACACTCCCCACGCTTGACCTCGAAATGTAAAATTAGAGAAAATAACTCAGTAACATTGGTTGCAACCCGCAAATAAGAAGACCCGAATAACACATAATGGCCTAGACATGAAGAAGAGAGAGAAGACGTAATACCAAAACAATTCCAAGGAAGAAAAATTCCCAAAAGACAAAAAATGCTGATGAAGTATTATTGAGTGCCACATGTTCAGAAGGAGCAACCCCAAAGAAGAAGTTACCTTTTTCCATTAAACCTAGGACACCCTTGCCATTGATGTCAAAGGGGAGAGAAATTGGGATCATGATGATAGGAGATGATGCGTTGCCATCAACAACAAAGGGGATATTGTTGGAAGATTGGTTGTTGTCATTGGACGCCAACCCTAGTCATGGTTTTGAATCAAGTAAGACGACAAAGGTATTTGGACATGAAGGAAAATGCATACGCAGATACAAAATCCATGAATGAATAGTATACATCATGTTGTTTTCGTGGTATGTATGCATCATACGTGATCCTCGCATTGAGGAGAAATGAATTGAAAAGATGACAAAGTGAATTAGAAAAGGAAGTACATGGGGAAATTCCAAAATAATTAAAGAAAATAATTACAAAATACAAAGTGTCGTCAACCTTTAATGTTAAAAGGAAGTGACATAAATGGTATAAATAAATATCATTATTATCCATTTGATACAAGTCGAATTTCGTGAGGAAGAAGAAGTAAAAGAAGGCCGGATTTCAAGGGAGGATGAAGTCTTTCGGGTGATGTGTTCTAAGGTATGTTATTTTCGTGTCATCTTACCATTTTTACTGGCAACGTTTTCTAAACGGACCTATGAATCGCTATGGTATTATGAATACATATCAAGGTACCCTCCTCGGTAAAAATTCTTGATTCAAGTACTATGGGATACACTCGTGGAATATAGTGGTTTGTGACCAAATTCCTAAACTAGTCACAAACAGTGTTCCGTAAAAATGGGCCATAAATTTTTCATGTATTGTGACCAAATGTAGTGTTACCACTTCCATTGGAAATAGTGTGGACTTTAGTTTATTGTGTGTGCGTTTCTGTTTTGGATGTTAAATATTGAGCGCCAGGCATTCTGTACAAGTTGGGGCCCCACAAAACGTATCTGCACTTGAATAAAGTTTTATTATCTCTCACATATTCTTGGGTGGAAGGAAGGGGAAAGGATGAGAGTTCAAATATCTCTGGATATTGACGGACGATTCTCCCTCCTGGAGGTTTATCCCTCCATTTACATTTTGAAGTTGAAGCTACCTTGGAAGTCATTACTCCCTTGAAAAAAAACTATTGATTATTTCTATATTGCATATGTATTGTGGTGTATTGGTGTAACTCTTATACTATTGTTCTATGGTAAATTGAAATGCTTAAGTATAGTTGAAAAAGGTTTTAAATTAAATCGATAATTCCATTCACCCCTCTCAGTATCAACACCTTCATGGGAGAAATCATCATCTCATTTTTAATTCTTGCATTGAATAATAATTTTTCAATATCTCTAATATGAAAACTGAGCTAGTGCAACATGTCTTCAACATATTCATTCTTATTTACATAACTTACTAACCACTTTCTTAGTTCCTCTTCCTCGGTATCTTAATATCATTGAACTACATTTTCCCATGAAACTTTTAAGGTATCCAAGTGTTCTCTTTGTAACTGAGCATTTCGAAATTAGAATTGAATCTGTTATCAAATGTGGGCCCCTCAAATCCTTTGTCAAATCAACAAGATTTAAAAATAAATCACCTCTTTTTGGTATTTATGACATCACTTTCCTCGATTAATTCTTTTAAACATTCAATTATTTTTATCCGTCCTACATTAATCTAGCTTAATCTAATTTTAGATGGGAAATTATGCTCTCTCCTTTGCATATCATTCAAATTGGATATTTTTGAAGAAAATGTACCGAAAAATTCCTTCTAGAATTTTTCATCACTATCCAAGTCATTTTGGAGATATTCCTTAAAAGTCGTAATCCTTGAGGAAAGTATAGTAGAACTAGTACCCAGTTCCCATATCTCAAAGATTAGAGAAATTCTTTTTTAATATTTTCTCCAATATATTGTTTGATGGTTGTCAATAACTTTGCGGCACTATTTATTCTAGAGATTGATTCTAAAGTGTCTTCTAAAGTGTTAGGAGGTTGGATGGTGGTAATTGGCTTGACAAACAAAGGCTTTGGCAGTAAGGCATTTTTTAATTCTTTTATTTTTTCTCTTTCAAGACTGGTTTTCTTTTGTTCAATTTCATCAATTGAATACTTGAGTGCTTCTTTGGTTGCTTCATGAAATTGCATGAATTTTGAGAGTCTCACCCCATGTAATTCAATCTCAAACTTCCAATTTCATCAACCTTTTATTCTTCAAGTTAATTTTTTCAATTAACAATTTTTTAGATTCTTTATTAAAGGTTGTGTGGTGCAATGTAACAGATTCCTCCTCAAAGACCAATGGCTCTTGAAAAGCCAATTATTTTGTTATTGATCTTTTTTCCAACAATTTTTGTTTGGCCTAATCATGCTCTTCTTCTTTAGCGTCAACTACCATATCTTTAGGTTCAAGCACTAGAATTTACTTCTCTCCTTTATAGGTTACATATCTTTTTCTTTTGAGTGCTATAGGGGAAGTATGTGTTTTCCCAATATCTCCTTTTGAAGGGTTTTCATCCCCTCCACCATAATTTCCTGAATGGAAATTCTTTTGACCAAGACTACTTTCCTAGGTCTTGTTTTTCATTGAAAAACTCTCTCATGACATATTGGGTGAACCAAGGTTGGGGTTACCACTTCTCATGGTTCGACCCTTCTATTTGTATTGGTCATTAGTGTTTACCAAGGTATCAAGATCACCATGAACTTTCTCGGGGATGGATTCCATGGGATTCTAATTATTCCCACCTTTTTTTTTAAATTGGGTAGTATTTACAAATGATGAGCCGTAATTGAATACAAACATGTGTGTTGTGAACAAATCACTGGGGGCAAATCATAGAATTTAGTGAACTTCTTTTAGCTTGAAATTATCAAAATGACTAGCAAGTTCATCGAGATGAGAAATATTTTTTATAGTGATTTCCCCAATTTTTCATGGTAGTGGAATGGACAACTTTTTTTCTCTTCTTGTTAAATAAATGTGCCCAGAACTTGTATTGTTTGCAGACTTCATTAGAAAATAATTTATCTGACACATAAAAGGAAGAAAGGAAGGGTTTTCCTTGAAAATCTCTAGTCTTATGAAACTAAAGTTGTCCAAGGTTTTGAAAACCCCCTTTCCTTCCAAGAAGGCAACAACTTCTATAGACAATCTTGATGTGGTGGGACCATAGACTAGCTTCTTGAAAGTAGATATAAAGGCATTCTGAAATTCATAAAAATTATATGGGGCTTTATGTTTCCATAAAGCCGGATACCAAAATTGAACTATGTCTTTTCCAAAATCAACACTCCTTTTGTGAGGCAAGTCTTCAAAAATATGACAATATGCAATTGTGAAAATCAAGTAGGAACTCATAAACAATTTCTTGTTTTTATGGAAATTTACAAGATGGAAAGAAACTTCACTCGAAATAATTTGAGCCCAATCGAATAAGATGCTCTCATGAATAGAGAGGGGCAAGACATACAATACATATCTTAGGATAGTGGCCATGGATTCCTGCCCAATAATTCTGGCAAATAACTAGGTGAAATATTTATAGGGGTATTTCAAGGAACATACCTCTATTTGGGTGGAGTTCTCAGAGTAGTATGACGACTTTAGAAGAAAAAATCCAAAATATTTGACCCTCCATGGTTGGCGTTTAAAAAGGCATCTTCTTGTGAAATTTTGAATTTCATGGTAGGCTCGAAGAGCTTGAGCATCCTTTTGAATAACGTGGGTTCCAAGGAAATAGGCATCTTCCCTTGCAATTGAATAATCCTCTTTTTGTTGTTGAAATTTTCAACACACTATAGAATCAACTCCTTGAAATGTGATACCTCTGTCATACAACCTGCCAATGTTATTCTGGAAGTCCAAACTTTATTTGAGCTCTTTTCTTCAGGAGGGAGTGTTGTGTACCATTTAAATGCCTTGGACCATTGGAATGAATGATCCTTGCATCCTATTTTATTTACATTATTGCCACAATAGATCTCTATATTCTTATTGGGCATATTTAGCAAAGGTTTATTAGAATGAAAAGGTGGGTAAACTGTCATAGTAAGAGTTTACAACAAGGATTTAACTCCTTACTAAATTCTTTGATGTAATTACTTAATATCACATATTGTAGCTCTTAGTTCAAAAATTTTAAGTGCAAAATTATATTTGGCTTTAAGGCGGGGAATTTATGAGAATTGTGTAATTAATAACAGTTTTAATTCACCTCATGTGTCGACCAATCTGGAAATACGATCATAAATGTTCTCGGGGAATGTGATTTATGTACCGGGATGTATGGAAAAATGTTTAAGTATGGAGTTGTAAAATGAGTGATGGGGAGTATGGAGTTGTAAAATGAGTGATGATTGCGGGATTGCGGGATTGCGGGTTTGTGGGGTGTGGGATATGGAAATGGGGGAATATAGGGGGACTTCTTCATCCACAATCATAAAATATGCTAAGTATAAGAACGACCCATTTTGTATGTCGGGGAAGAATGTGGGTCATTTTGGAGTGAGAGGAAATGCGGGATGCAGGTTTGCAGGGTTCACGAGTTTCAGGTCTTTTGAAACATCCTTTATCCCCCCGCAATGGGACTCCCACAAACGAAAAAATGGCTAAGTATGAAAAGAAGAAAAGTGGAAGAATGACTAAGTGTTGATATACTTGCAGGTTGCTGGTTTGCGGACTTATGATGATTATGTAGAGTCCTCACAACCTACAAAAGAGATATTAACAAATAAATAAAATAATAATAAAATACAAGCCCAGAGCCATCAGGATATTTCAACCAACGAGCCACTGGGAAAAATATAAATACATGCAATTTAAAAATTTCACTTAATCATGTCTGGTTAATCCAAATAAAAATAACATTTATTTGAAATAAAATAAAATAAAAATAATAAATTAAATAAACAAATGAAATAAAACAAAAATAAAATGATAAAATCCAAAATATGGGTGTTCGGAAATTTGATAATACTAATCTAACTTGGATATTTGGATCCAAATGCCTCCATAGATGGACACATTAGTTGCCACATCAACCAACATGTTAACTAAAAGAGAGATGAAGGGATGACTTGGGTACCACATTAAATGTCCTGTCAGATTTCATACAAGATGTTGTGTGGATGTTACGTTAGACTAACACGTTGGATATGTATTGGTAAAAGGATTCCATGTCAGACTAGGGTAACATGTGAAGTTTTGTTGATAGAGGATGGACAAATAGAAAATGGAAATTGGATGTTATAAAGTATAGAAATCCAGAATCGGGAATGTGAATGAATGACAAGTAAATTGAAATGTCAGATTTAGATTAGTAAACTCTAGATGAGCAAGGTATGGAGGTGCGAAATTTGGGATTTTTAGGATGAAACATATGTTCTTTCCATTGTTTAATGATTCCTACAAATGATCTCTTTTAGATTTGTTGATCTGGATTTTATGAAAAGAACGAAATGAATACAGATTATTGAAATATGCTTAACACAAAATACCATAGATACAGTAAAATTGGTTTTCTATTCAATAAGGAAATAAGTTGAAACTATAAAATGCAGCGAAAAACAATCTTGTTGGAATGGTGGAGGCTTATCTTTGAGAAGAGATGTGACTATTGTGCTCATTCACAAGAAGATGATTACAATGAGGCTCTGAAGTCATTTTTACAATAAATAGGAATGTCAAAAACCCTAGACATCCAAAAACCTAACCCTAGGAGATGAAGCGCCAAAATTCATGTGGGCCCCGTTTGAGTAAGTTAGTACATCAAATTCCTGGGGTCGTAACTTTTGCATATGATCTCTATTTTAGGTGCACGATAGCCCATTGGAAAGGTCTATCCGAGAAATATACATTTTTCTACTAACATTCAAAAGAAAATTTTGACTGTGGCGAGCCCTAAAAACGTTGTTTAGGGCCTCAAAATGGCCACACAAGTCAGGGACCTGAAAACTAGGAAAAAAAATCGCCAAACTGGAAAACTACCAAAATGAACCAGTTGGAATAGGTGGGAGGCCACCGAAATCCATCTGGATCATTTGTGCAAAAAAACATCAATTAAAGCAAGTCAATGAAGAATTATTTAACCTGCTTAAAGGAAATCTTGTCATATTTCTTGCAAAGCCAAAGAAAGATCAAACATAAAACCCAAAACATATATCAAATATGTATAATTTCAAAATGAAAAAGTATAATAATAATGTGTATATGCAAAAGGTAGCCTTAACCATAGGAAATGCATTAAAAACCCAAAATTTTAATGGGGGCCACATTTATTTTTGCTAAAAATTATGGGGAGTTGTTGAGGACTCAACAAATGGCGACACAATAGGTAAAGCAATTATCTTTATCCAATATTATTTAAAAGACTTATTCACACTTAATGTTAAATATAAGCCCATATGACCCTAAGAACTAATTTCTCAGTTATGGGTACCACTAAGTGTCCATGAATTTGAAATATATTCCCACTAAGTATTGAACATTAGGTAACCGACAGGTCATCTCTTCGAGCCAATTTATGAGGTTAATTCCTTTATCTTTCAATCAAAAAATGATTGACTAAAGGTGTGACCTAGGGATTTCACTATGAGTGAGTAAAATAGTTTCATATGTTTGTTCTTCATCTCTATTTAATCCAGCATTTCTTCGTTGCCCACAAGTGTCCATAGCCTCGACAAAGGTGTCTTAGTATCATACAAGTATGGCCCTACTGCCAATGAGTGTCCATAGCCCCAACATGTTTACTTGTACTTCGCACACTAATCATAGTGTTTTCAACTTCCATTTAAGATTTTAACCCTTTTGATATGTATATAGATATTGTGTATGCAATGGGTGAAATGGAAGTGGGGTGATATGAGAATTCTTTTAGATTTTCTTGGAAGATTACTCACTTTCAAATTTTAGCCTAAAGTATTCTTTCCTTCAATCATTTTAGGTATCATCTATTTAATGTGAAGTGGATGGAGAAAAAAAAAATCTCTGTAAGAAACCTAAAGTTTAAATATGCCACTGTTATAGATATGAATTCTTGGTAATGGGAGTGTTCCACAACAAACATGGAAATTTTGTCTACAAGTCATGAACTTTGTAAATATGACTAAGTGCAAAGATTTTGGATTTCAGACAGGTGTTAAAGCACAACACAAGTGTTTTGATTCATCATTTTATAACTCCTTACAAATTTCTTGCAAACTAACTAAGCAAAAGTAAGAGGAAAACTTGGAAATCAGATTGACCTAGCAGTGCAAGGAAAGAATCATCAACCAAGAAATCATAAGAAAGCCCAAAGAATGCAAAATAAAAGAAAAAAACATAGCTATAATCTATCAATAAAAAACCTTGAAAATTTTAAGATCGACATAGATGATTCCCAAGATGTAAACTAGCAAACAAAATCGAGTTTGTGCATTTAATATGAAATCACACCATTGGAAACAATTTCTCATGAAATTTAACTTCACAATCCCCCAAGAAGAATCATTAGCTTCAAAAGAAACATCAAATGTCAATGAAAAAAGGTGCAAAAATGCAAATGCAAACACTTTTCAATCTCAAACCCCGCATGAATTATTTTGCACATGTTTCCCTTCCACATTCTCAAAAAATATGTCATCCAATATTCCCAAATATTTCACAAGCTCCTTGATTTATTATTGCATATATCGATGAGATATTTAAAATACAAACTTCTTTTGACAACATTACATAACCCCATTCATCATCTCATGGTTGAGTAATTATATAATTTTGACCTTATCAACATTCTCAACAAAAAAATTCATTATTATCCATTAACTCTTAACCATGAGCGTTTAAAGTGAAATCTCCATTTTCATTACTTGACATAAAATATCAGTAAATAACAATCCAAATTACCATGACAAGTACATAAAGGATGAAGTTTGGACTAAAAGTATCTTTCATTAAGCGATACAAGGTTTATTTTCAAGGAGAAAAAGGTAGGCCATAAAATATTTCAAATTTAGAACAAAATAAATGATGGTTATATGCATTCTAACTTTGGAATAGAGAACAAGGTGAAATAGTATCTTCCTTGACTTTAAGAAATGATTGAAGCAATGCTCTCTGAATTACTCATGTGTTTTTAGAACCAATGCCTTCTTCATTAGATAAATTCCATCAGATATACTCGAGGGCGAAAACAAGGAAATGATTAACTTTCATGCCAATAATCCTTTTCAATGATGAATGAATACATGGATACTGATATAATTGAGAAATGCTAATCAAACTCAAATAAATGTTTCCAAGGACTAGTGGGCAAATAAAATTTTGAAACGCTTCCCTAACACGTTCTTTAGGGAAACATATTATGCATTGAAGGTAGCTTGTTCGAAATTTCCAAACACCTAACTTGTATTTTAGATCCTGAAATTCTTACGAAATCTCTTCAAATAATATTTATTCAGCCAATTTCTTGTTTTATTTTTTCTTAGAGACATTATTTTGGGTATATCAATTGAAACTTTGTGTGCCTCTATGTCTAAGTGTCTAACTATATCAAACTCTTGAAATATTGAATTTAATGGTTGTAGACAGAGTCCTCAAGAACTTAAATATTTTCCCGGTAGAAACTGAAATGACTCCAAGTCCAACATATCATTCTCCTCATTCCCAAAGTGTAGATCACTAACAATTGAATCCTCATAAAGATTTGATCCTAGAGACAACATTCTAAAAGGATAAGATATAATTGTGTGCATATGAGAAGCATTAAACATATCATGATATAAATAATAATGGCTATTGGAAATCAAAGAATGAAAATATTCTCTACCAAGAGTCTCCTCAAAAGCAACATCCTTTATTATGACCCAAGGGGGGCATATATGGGGTTAAATGTATATGATCTGACCCCAAGGGAGGGAATATATGGGGATAAATATACATGTAATGTGTAAATGTATAGGTAATAGGGGCAACCTAAGAGTAAAAGGGCCTCATGTGTAGTGTGTGAATATGTATATATAGAGAGATCATGTATTCATTATTGAGGACATGTGAATTGTGATGTATGAATGTAATTGGNTAAATGTATAGGTAATAGGGGCAACCTAAGAGTAAAAGGGCCTCATGTGTAGTGTGTGAATATGTATATATAGAGAGATCATGTATTCATTATTGAGGACATGTGAATTGTGATGTATGAATGTAATTGGGTATTTGGAGGAGATTCTCCTATCATTTAAGGAGTTATTATGTAACTCATCTCTCTTATCTATATTGGAGTTGTACTCCATGATCACATTGGTGTACATGATATGTACTTCTGGTTTATTTTGATATTTTAAGCATTTGGAACACAACATTTGGTATCAGAGCATTGATCCTAGGGTTTCACTGCTTCAAGAAAATCATCTTGGAATTTTTACTATAACTTTTTTCTGCGAAGTTTCGTACTATGAAATTTTGTAGAGACTGAGGATAAATATCATAGTATATGTGCTCCAAGTTTCAAGTTCTGGGTTATTGCACTTCCATAGATATATCCTATGGAAGATAAGGTTTGTGACTCCTCTGAAATTCAATTTCAAGTGGGTCATCTTGGCATTTTCGCTATACTTATTTATTTGGCAAGTTTCAGAATGTGAAATTTTTAGGACACAGAGAAAACAAACCAAAGTTATCTTGGTACAAATTTCAAGTTCTGGGTCATTTTATTTTTGGAGATATATTCTATGGTAGGTAGGGATTTTTACTAGCCCTGAAAACGATCTCAAATGAGTCAATTTGGGAATTTCGCTATAAATTTTTCTTAGTGATGTTTTAGACTATGAGATTTTCAAAATACTAAGAAAATATATCAAATTTCACCTGGTAAAAGTTTTAGAGATTGTATCATTTCAATTTATGAGATATGGGTTGTGGAAGGTAAAGGTATTTGACTAGTCCTAAAACTAGTCTCAAACATGCGTTCTAGGTAAAACATTCATATCGTCTTCAGTAAAGATCCAAATTAAATGAAACTAGTTGCATTGGAAAGGGGACAACCCCTTGTGTTTCAGATACAAATTTCAGAATTAGGTATTAAATATTTGACACGTGACATTATGTACAAGTTCTCTCTCCAAAAAAGGCCAAAAATCAACAAGGTTTGGGAAAGTTACCATAACTTTCATTTGGCACATAAAATTTTGGTTAGACTCATGGCATTGAAAAGGATACATATCAAAGTACTATGGGATGAAATTTCAGAGTCATAATGGCCAAAATTTCATAAATACATCAGAAGGAAGGTTGACCAGAAGGACTGACTCTAAATCAAGGTTTTCAAAGGTACATTCACTTAAAACTATCATTACTTTTGATTGGGATGTCTGATTGAAGTGATTAAAAATCCATTGGAAAGAGAAAGCATATAAGATTATATTGGAAAAAGGATTATAATTGTTTGAAATCATTATTCCTAATATATAGAGGTTGTAATTTGAGTGTTGGGGTTAGACCTCAATTAAGAATCAATGGAAATACCTAAATTTATAGGAGATGAAGATAAAGATGAAATCAATCCTATGGAATGGTTGAGGTTGGTAAAGAAATATGGTATGAATCCTTCAAAGGCATAAATATATTTTTGTGGTGAATCTTGGAAGTAGTGTATGAGTATTGATAAGGATACTATATGGAACAACACATCATAAGAATTTGAAAAACAATTCGCAGATAAATGGATTAGGGATACAAAAATAGATGCAATGCATAGAATTCAAAATGAGTTAAAAGAAGCAAAAGAAGATATCATAAGAAGGGTGATGATATATCTAAGATATGATACCTTAATGGAACACTCATTGAGAAGGTTCAAAAATTAAAACAAGGAAAGAGTAGCAAAGGGAAGTGGGAAAAGGACAAGTCAAGGGAATATTTGAAAAAGAAAGATGAAGAGATAGGTAGATTGATAAACCATAATGAAAAAATTCTAGATGAGGTGAAGCTATTTAAAGAAGGAAAGAATAATGATCAAAATCAAGAATAAAGTAGGATATTGGATGGAGAATCTACCAAAAGACTTGAAGAAGAAATTTTCAAGAAGGTTGAGGAATCCCTAAATACTAATGAGACAAAATCAGAAATGAAATCCAAAATTGAAGAAGGATATCAGAATTTGATAAATGGGGTGACATTACAGCTTCAAAAGGAGAAATAAGACAATATTCAAGGTCACCAAAATATACTTGAAGAAGTTTAACTTCATCTAGAGGATGTACATGCCAAATATGATGGTATTATCTCCAAGGCTAGAGTAATCAAAAACCAAGGAAAGATGATACAGGATGCCATTGTCTCTTAAAATAAGATAGATGAAATGGGTGTGCAGAGTGAAGAAAAACCATCAAATGTGAAACCATATCGACACATGTATTATCAAGAAAGATTTCAAGGAAGACACGAAGGTGGATATCAACATTATCAAGGAAGAAGATGGAATACTTATCAATATTCATGGAACAAGGAATCACAAAACCACTCTTCAATAAGTTATTACCAGAGACCAACAACCACTAGAAATTGGAGAATTTACAACAAGAATACATGGAATCAAAGGAAATAAAATTATGCAACAACTAGCCACCAAGGATTAAGACTGAAAAGAATTGATTTTGGATGGATGGATCATAATCAATGGAATGAAGAAAGTAGGAACATAAGAAAATCATATTACTTGATTTCATCAAATGTGAAGCCTTTAATTGCAAAGCTTTGAGCACAAATATTTTTGAAGGAGGGTATTATGTTTTGACCCAAGGGGGGCATAGATGGGGTTAAATATATATGATATGACCCCAGGGAGGGCATATATGGGGATAAATGTACATGTAATTTGTAAATGTATAGGGAATAGGGTCGGCCTAATAGTAAAGGGGCTTCACGTGTAGTGTGTGAATAGGTATATATAGAGATCATGTATTCATTATTGAGGACATGGGAATTGTGATGTATGAATGTAATTGGATATTTGGAGGAGGTTCTCCTATCATTTAAGAAGTTATTGTGTAAATCATCCCTCTTATCTATATTGGAGTTGTGCTCCATGCTCACATTGGTGTACATGGTGTGTACTTCCATATTATTATGGTATTTTAAGAATTTGGAGCATAACATACCAAATGTTTTGTTCCAAATGCTTAAAATACCAGAATAAGCTAGAATTACACACCATGTACACCAACATGAGCGTGGATCACAACTCCAATATATATAAGAGAGATGAGTTACACATTAACTCAAATGATAGGAGAACCTCCTCCAAATACCCAATTACATTCATACATCACAATTCACATGTCATCAATAATGAATACATGATCTCTATATATACCTATTCACACACTACACATGAGGCCCCTTTACTATTAGGCCGACCCTATTACCTATACATTTACACATTACATGTACATTTATCCCCATATGTTTCCCCCCATTGTGGTCACATAATATACATTTAACCCCATATATTCCCCCCTTGGGTCATTACATCCTCTCCCAAATCATTATCATTTATTAATGAATCAATCAAAAGCTTTGATTTGGGAGATTTAAAAAATAACATCATCAACCTTATCAAAATCAACTCTATTTTCTCCTAAACAAGATATAAAATGTTGAATACCATGTACATCTAAAACAACTTCTTTTGTTAATTGAATAGTGTTTACCTCATGCTCTTTTAATACATTGGAACTCAAAAGATAATCTGTATCAAGATTATGTTCACAAGTAGTCAAAAATCATGGAGGCATATCATCAAAGTTTTCAGAATAAGAAGGTTCAAGAATCCTCTCAATGAGACACTCATTAGATTGATACAGAATTGTAAATCCAAGAGATTATCTTTCATTCTCTGCAATTAAACAAAAATAAGTTTGTTCTTAGGTACAATCTTGATCACGAGAGATGAGTTCTTCCTTCAAATTTCAAGAAGTAACAATGAAATGTTCAAGAAAGTGACATCTTTCTTCATCCTTAGGTAGTGATTCCTTCTCCTTATGTTTTTACTTTGATCCTATAGATAGATTTGAATGATAAGAGACTGACATAACCTCCCCTTGAACTCATATTGTCTCATCATCAACAATAAGTAATTCCATGTTTTGTCCTTCCACAAGGATCTCCAAAAGATTAGAGCTCAAACTTTATGTGCAAGAGATCACATGTTTATTAGTAGGAAAAGTAGGTGAACAAAGATCAAAATCCTCTATGGGACCAATAATCTCCTGTGAATCACATCTAACTTCAAATTTGGCATCGAAACATGATACCAACTTAACATTATCGAACTGATCTTGCTTAAAAGAATGAAAATTAAGATGTAGGAAAAGTTCAAAAAATTCAATCTGAGAAGGTTTATCAACTAAAGAAAACCTATGACAAATACACATGAATCTTAATATTAAGTTTCCATTCTATTCATCTTATCCTTCTCATATATCCTTTTGTTAGAATTATCTTGCATTATAGATTTTCCAAAAGGCACATCAACATGCAAGCATTTCATTTTCCTTCCCATCCTATTCATGAAATTCATTTTTTGTCTAGCTAGAAGATCTCTTTATTAAAAGTAATATAAGGAAAAGAAAACTAACTAAAATCTAGAAAATAACGATCGGACTATACTAAGTAATATAATAAAGGAAAAATAATCAAACAATTGTAATTTATTGAAAACCAAAAATAAAATCCAAAATAGTATAATCTATTCTACTTCTATAAACTATACTAGTTGAAAATAAACTAGGTAAAATCAAAATACCAATGTAACCATCAAAGTAACTCCAATACTACAAAAATATGCATGTCAAGTATTAGTACCTGGGATTGTAATACTTCATATTGAAATATTGAAAGAATTAAATCTAAATTTCCATTCACAAAAGTCAGAGTATAATATCTACTATACAATGGAACCCTCTTCAAGAATGATTCTTCCAACCAGGATTCAATTGGCTCATAGATATCAGATTGGGAGCTACTTAATGCATGTGAAGAACACATGGAAAGAGTATAAACCTCATCAGGATCAAAACTTGAAAATTCAGAATCATGCTTTGCAGAGAACGTTTTCTTTAAAGAAATGTCATGAAGAGAAACAAAATGAGTGTCTGACACAATGAATACTTTGTGGTGAAGTATTTATTTTTGCATTCTAGGTTCAGCTTTGGAGTTGATGACATGAAATCCTGACATAACCATCACCTTTCAGTGAAGTGCTTCAATGCCATCAATGTCTAATTCAGCATCAAAAATGATTTTATCCCTTTCCAACTTACAAACTAGGTTAGCATTTCCAATGGCATATGATGAACTAGATAAGCATGCATCTGTTTCATAAGCAATGTTCATAAAAATATCATTTTATTTTTCATAATATTCAAATGAATTAAATGGAAAGGCAACATTTCCCTCATTCTTGTAAGTCACTTTTCCATCACTTTGAATCAAACTAAAATCTAACCATAGAGTAGTTTTAACTTGAAAATCATTAATATCAAAGTGTATACTATGGTCAGCAAACAGATCTAGATACAAAGAGTAAAATATTTCAGAGTGTAAATAGTTAAATGTTTCCCTTTTGATAGAAAAACCATCATTAATTGTTTCAAGAGAAACATTATCATGAAAACTAAAATTTAATGATAAGTTTTGTGTAAGAATGAGAGGACCTTGTTCAATATAAGAAGAAAAAAGTGCAATATCACCATTAATATAGCCATCACTTACACATTCAATTTCAAGGCCCGTTTGAGAAAAAAACATTGAGTCTTCTTCCACCATATCTCTTTCAACAAGAGTTTAAATGTCATTTTTTGATATAATATTTGAATCCTCAAATACATTATCTTTTTCCTGAAGTTGTATATTACAAAATCCTAACATTTGTTGTTGCATAACGATTTCAGTTTTATGACTAAATTAGAACTTGAATAATCATTAAATAATGGACTAATATCTTCAATAACATGCATATCATGAAATAAATCCACTTCATGTTCATCATTGTTTTCCCGATCCTATGAGTTAGAAAGAGAATTAAGATAAAGAAACCACTCTAATGCATCTTCTCCAGAAATTTGATCATCCTTGCGAAATCTGAAGCAAATTAGCATAAATCTAGAAAATAAATCATTGACAAGCTCACCTTCATGTCTACGAATATTCTCCACTTATGAACACAATTCATTGTAACTATAATCCCCATGAGCACTAAGAAACAACTCCATGAATTGTTTCCATGTGTGAATAGATTTGGTTGGATATCTTTCAAACCAACTCTTGATTCTACCTTGCAATGTGAGAGTGAATAACTTGCAGATCTCATTATCATTAAATATTCTAAAAGAATTCCATTTAATATTAATCGAGAAATATTCTCAAATGTAGATAATACACCCTCACCATCAAATTTTAATTTTGAAAAGGAATCGATTGTCTTTCTGGGAATGCTTCCAGTACGATGGGATGAACTGAAAGCATGTTCCAAAATAGAAATATGTATAGGAGCCATGAGAAGTTAAATACATTTAAACGAATGGCTCTACAGGGTCAGCTTGCCATATTTCCTCCTTCTAGTGCCAGTTTTGTTGATACGAGAAAATTCCCCATGCCAACAAGAGAGAGAATCACTCGATCGTAGATCCTAATTAGATATGCTCTTGTTTAGGATGATCATATCCTCCGTAATGTGGGTCGGGTTTCCACTAACAAATGTATCTCTCTCCAAAGAGAGACTTTTTCATTGAAGATCTCTAACTTGCTAAATGTATTCCTATTCTAATATTATGCATAAATAAAACTAACTAATATAGTTATCCTATCTCAGTTGAGAGAAATACTTAAGGTAAAAGATGTAGATTTAAATGATCAATGACTAAGAAAATAAAAAGTTCATTATTCTCAATAATTATTAAGCGCAGATGAATGATGTGACTTATAAAAGATCACTTTAATCATATCCACATCCAATCATAATCAATGAAAAGATATATAAAATGAATGATTCTAAGTAAATGAAAATAGTTTCAAAATTGTAATCAAACTACCAAAAACCATTCACAAAGTGACAAAACAATAGTTTATTTATCACAACTAGGAATGTCTTTTCATTAATCACCAACTAGGGTCAAGCATAAAATCAGATATGAAACAAAATGATAAGTAATAACCTATTAGAAAAAGGTTCATAAAGTTTATTTAACTTGTAAAATCGAATACATCAATTGCTAACAATATAAAGAGTTAATTTTGATAACAAGCGTGCATCCTCATACCCAATATGCAATCAATTGACCAATTTAACTGAATTATGGAAATAAGTTTCACATAAACCTAAATAAATGAAATTACATAATTAACATAAGCACAATCATACAATTGTTTTATCTATTCAACCATAAATTAACCAAAAGATCAGGTCTTCAATATAATATCAAAATGATAAAATTAACAAGTATGAGTATCAAGTCTTCAACTCCCTTGATTTGACTACAACTCCAACATTCTTTCCATGATAGTGTAGTATCCTCTACTGTAATGTCCAACCTTGCCTTATCTTCAAACCAACTTTTATAGCTCCTCTCAGTCTCATCTTGATTCTTCCTCTCTTGGATATTGTTACAATTGGTATTCCATTGAGGAAACATATCCAAGTATCTGTGGTAAAACATTCATCTTGTGGGTGGTTGTATTTTTGGAGATACACTCTGTGGAAAATAGGGTTTGTGGCTAGTTCTTAAAGTAGTCTAAAACATGTGTTTCATGTACAAAAGTAATAACTTATTCATAACAGATCCAAATTCGGTGAGACTAATTGTGTTGGTTATATTATAGTCTTTAGTATGCCGTGTAATAGTTTCATATTGATTCAACAGATATTCTGTGCGGGGCACACTCTACAAGGTCGCTCTCTAGAATAAGACATAATTCAACAAGGTATGCCATTTTTTCTATAACTCCTTTTTTTAGAGGTTCCAAGTAGTGAAACCTGGAGGAATTGCATAAAACACACTAAAGAACATTTTGTATCAGTTTTATATCTTTATTCATTACAAACACAAAGTTATGATTATTTCAAGTTAGGGTTGTTGACTAATCCAAAACTAGTCATGGTTGAGACAAGCAGTTGATGAGTTGGCACATACATGTGGTGTATAGCTGATGATGTTGGTACATATTGATGATTCATTGTTGATTATTAGTTGACACATGATTGGTATATACTTGGTACATGGTTGGATGCACTTGTTTATGGTA
>SNQJ01S0008936.1:123084-175276 GCA_010110895.2 Picea sitchensis | reverse complement strand
TAGCATTTTCATCAAACTTTACTTTAGTCTCACATGACTAGTTTTGGATTAGTCAACAACCCTAACTTGAAATAATAATAACTATGTACCTGTAATGAATAAAGATATGAAAATAGTACACAATGTTCTTCAGTGTGTTTTATGCAATTCTTCCAGGTTTCAGTACTTGGAACCTCTCATAAAAGGATTTATAGCAAAAATGGCATACCTTGTTGAATTATGGCTTATTCTAGAGAGCTAACTTGTAGAGAGTGCCCCACAAAGAATATTTGTTGTATGGATCTAAAAATTGTACAACGAATACTACATACTATACTCTAACCAACACATTTGGTCTTACTAAATTTGGATTTGTTATGAATAAGTTATGACGTTTTTACCCGAAACACTTGTTTTAGACTAGTTTCAGGACTAGCCACAAACCCTATTTTCCACAGAGTGTAAATCCAAAAATACAAAAACCCAGAAGATGAAATTTGTACCACAACTACTTGGATATGTTTCCTAAATTTCCTCCCAATTTCATGGTCTGAATCATTCTAGAAAAAATGTTATTGTGAAAATGGTGAGATGACCTGTAAATAACATACCTTAGAAAGCATCATCAAAAGAATTTATCCTCCCTTGAATTTCACCTTATTTACTTCACCTTCCCTCTGAAATTTGGCTTAGATATCCTTTGGTTACCTCATCCACCTATAGATATTCAATATGCTCAAGTTTTATTAAAATGAGAGAGCCTTGCCTCTTATTTATACTTTCATGTAGCTTCCTCAAGGGGTTACCTTTTAACCATCTTAACCCACTTTCTTTATTTTAGGGTTAACCCACTTCTAACCACTTGTCAACTTAGTAATTTATCCATTAAATTTATTATTTAAATAATTTATTTTCTATTCACTTTGAATTATAGTACACTCATCACTTCACTTTATTATTTACCTTCTAAAATCTCTTAAACCACTTTGACTACTTTGACCTTTTCGGGCTTCTAGATGACTCATGAGGGTTCTCCAACTTCACATGGCCATAACTCTCTGACCGTGAGGAGTTATGTGATGTTCCACATACCACTGGAAATGAAATGAAATGAAATATCCATTTAGAATATTCTTACCTTCAAATATATTAAAACTCATACCATTATCCATGAAACAAACTTGGGTTTAATTACCCAAACCTTTCTCCAACTTCACATGGCCATAACTCTCTAACCGTGAGGAGTTATGTGACGAGTTATGTGACGTTTCACATACCACTGGAAATGAAATGACATGTAATATCCATATGGAATAGTATTACCTTCAAATATATCAAAAATCATACCATTATCCATCAAATAAACTTGGGTCCATTACCCAAACCATTGTGCTACTGGAATTCACTACTGGACTTTCTTCAAGGGTTGACATCAATGAAAACCAACCCAATTAATAAAAAATATCCCCCTTTGGCATTGATGAAAACACTCTGATGCAATACTAAATTCATGTCACTCATTCTCCCCCTTTACCTTTACCTTTTCATTTACCTTTGCATATAATAAATCTCTCCCCCTTTGTCATCAATGGCAAAGGTATCTTTCCATCCGGGGTTACTCCCGCTAACTGAACTGTCCTTAGGGATACTCCCCCTGACTGAACTCTTTCTGAAACTGATCTTCCAACCTGAATTGTCATCTTTATGGTGCTTCCTCGTGTAGATCTAAGACATATAAGATAAGCATTCAAAAGCATTCATTTTGGAGTAGAAATTACTCCAAGTCTCTGGCAAAGATACTCAAAGGATTCTCTTGGAAGTGGTTTTGTAAAGATGTATGTCACTTGTTATTTTGTGCCCACATATTCAACTATGATGTTCTTCTCTGCAACTTGTTCCCGTAGAAAGTGATAGTTTATTGGAATGGGCTTCATCTTGGAGTGCATCAATGGTTTTTTTGAGATACTAATGGCACTTGTATTATCACAAGATTGGAATGGGATCATCATACTCAACTTGTATATCTGTCGGAGTTTGTTTCATCCATAGAACATGTGTACAACATGTTTCTTCTGCAATATACTTTTCCTCGGTTGTAGATAATTATATCGATGATTGTTTCTTTCATAACCATGATACTAAACACTCACCCAAGTATAACGTTGATCCACTGGTGCTTCGTCGGTCATCAATGCAACCTGCCTTATTTGCATTTATGTAGGCAATAAGTGATAGATCCTTTCTTTTTGGATACCATAATCCAAACTCTTATGTTCCTTTGAGATATCTGAAAATCCTCTTCACTGCTAATGCATGTGATTCCTTTGGTTCTTCTTGAAATCATATCACCTGTCCAACTGCCTGCATTACATCTGGTCTGGATGATGTCACATATAGTAAGCTACCAATCATTGACCTATATTGCCTCTAGTCTGTCGATTTTGAATCATCATCTTTTCTCAACTTGTAACTGGTTTGCATAGTAGTGGTATCTAGTTTGCAATATTCCATTCCGAACCTCTTTAGCATTTCTTTGATATACTTATTTTGAGAAATAAAAATTCCTTGGTTTCTTTGACATATCTAAAGACCCAAAAAGAAGGATAGTTCTCCAAGTAACAACATTTCAAATTCATTGTGCATATCCTTTGCAAATTTATGGCTTAACCTGTCATTAGTACTTCCAAAAAAAATATCATCAACATAAATTTCAATTAATAAAATACTATCTTGAGCTACCTTGATGTAGAGGTTATTGTATGCGCTTCCTTTCCATAGTTCGTAGGGAGTTTTTTCATTGTTGTTTGTGAGCATTAATATATTTTGAATGTGAACTGTTGTATGCACTACATGTGTCCAAAAAATATCTGTCAATTTGGAATCAATTAGCATTGTTCGAGCGATTTCCTATGTAATTATCATCCATTATGATAATGTTCCTTTTTCTCTGAACCAATCTATGAATCCATGCTCTCGTCCATATTTTCCAAGACTCTACTTGTACAACTGTCCATAATGCTGACCCATTTATCACTATACTATCATGAAGTCTTGATTAATCCATCAAATTGTACTTCTACTAACTGACTCCTCTAGATTTGTCTTCTCAAACTTTTCAAGCTTCTCAAAGGATGGTTCTTTGTTCTATCACAACTATCACATAGACTCCCCCTGTCTAATATTCATATTAACTGGGAGTCTCTAAGTTGTATGGCTCAGAAAAATTCTTGCTCTGATGTGTATTCATCATCATCTTCATTGGTATATTCATAATCATCTTCATTGGTAGATTCGTCATCTCTCTAAGATCTGACTTCTTTATTTCTATCGGTGGATTCATCTTTCACTACAATGCCTAAAAGAATAATCTCTTGAACCTATTCCTTATTTACCTATCCTTCTTTTCTTTCAGTTATTTTCCAAACCTTTTTGTATCTGACATCTTTCTTTTTCTCTGTAGAATTTTCTTCATCTCATTTTATTTCCAATCTTGTGATCTCTAGGACCTGGTCTTTGTTCACATGTTCTTTGTGTTTTCTTATCCATGCTTTCTTATATCTGATATCTATGTTCTCTTTCATGGAAGTATCAATCATGCTTCTACAATCACTAGCTATGTGTCCATAGTTATGACATTTGTAACATTCAATGTTACGTGGGTTCACATATGCACTTCTATCTTGAACATTTCTTTTATAATACCTGCAATCTAAAACCTTATGTCCAAAATTAGTACAATAAAATCAATGACCATAAAATAAATTTGCATACCTGGGAGTGAATGATCTTCTTTTTGGTGTAGTCCTTCTGAATTTCTTCCTTGACTGATCATGATCATGATTGAAGCTTCTTTGTGGCTTGAACATGAATGATCTTCTTGAATATGTATCTTCAATAGTTTTCTTATATTATAGTTGACCATTATTCCTTCCTTTGAGTACTTATGCACAACTCTTTATATTTTGTTCACTCTTCTTTTCTAGCAATATTGAGTGCTTCTCTTCATTCTCTATAACTTATGTGGATGTTTCTGTCTCTTCAATGTTCTTGTTGAGCTTGACGATTTTACTTCTCAATGTGACAACTTCTTCTTCAAGCTTCTCAACCTCTTCTTATTTCTTCATTATCTGAGACTTCATGACTTCTTCTGTTCTTTTCGCTTCTTCAAGCTGAATTTTTAATGTGATTATTTCTTCTTCAAGTCCTTTCTATTCTTGACCAAACTCTGCCTCAAGCTGCTTTAGATTGTTAGTTATTTCCTTAAGATGATCTGTCAATATCTTCTCTCTCATTTATGCTTCTTCCTTTTGTGCTTCTATGTTGGCTTCCAAACACTGCTTTTTATATTCAAGATTTTTTTCAATCTTTATGGCTTCTTCTAGCTGATTTATTAAGTTCTCGATGACATGTTGGGCTTCTTCAAAAATGTGAAGAATTTCCTTTTGGTTCATCAATTCTTTCTTGAGTGACTTGTTTTCTTCTCTTAGTTAATCTAAAGCACTAATCAATTATGCTTCATAATTGTCTTCCTTTTCAATTATTTTTTCTGTCTCATTTCCTTCATGGCATTCTATTTCAAGATGTCTGTGTTTTTCACAATTAAAGAAAAACAACATACATATGTTGATTATGTATTCTTCATCTTTTGAATCTATTTGACATGGTGAACATATTTCTTCTTGATTTGTACTTGCATCTTCTTTGGAATTGTCTTAATCTGTGATGGGTGAATAATATATGTCATGTAACTTATCCCAAAGTTCTTTGGCTAATGAACATTTACCAACCTTTTCTCTTACCAGATTAGGTAATCCTTCCCAGATGAAATCCATTGTTATTTGGTTATTCTTATTCAATTCCTTCTTGACTGCAGTCTTTTCCCTTTTTGAACTATCATATCCTGTAACGACTGATAGTCAAATATAATACCCCTGTGCCTATAAAAATACTTTCGTCCTTCCACTCCATAAATCATACTTTAAACCATTTTGACCATTAAACAATGGTACTCCATTCTCAAAATAATCCATGATTTCCTTCTAGTGGTTAAATTGTTTCATGAAGGAATCCGCTCTGATACCAATTGTTGGATTACTGAGAGGGGGGGGGTGAATCAGTAATAGAGAAATTTAATCCTTTTTTACCATAAAATGAAAGTGTTATATCAATGTAGCATTATCATCCAATAGTTGCAGAGTAAATAAACAATGAATAAATGAACAATCACACACATACACAGTACACCAGTGTTTTACATGGAAACCCAAAGTAGGAGAAAACCACATAATGTTTTTTCTTATATGTCTTTAAGAATTATATTCATTGGAAACACCAACTTCCTTTGTTTTCTAGTTGCAACTGGAAGGAGGCTCCAACCCCCTAGTTTCTTAGGCTACAACCTGAGGGAAGCTCCAACTCCCCAATTCTCTAGATACAACCCCCTATGTTCTTTGGCTACAACCAGAAGGTGGCTACAACCACCTGCCCTTTCCCCATCCAACCACCTTGAAGTAAAAGTAGAATGATGGAACCACTGTCACACTATCACTGTGAGATATAGTGTTGTAAACCTTTACCAATCAACCTATAATCAAATTGTACCATAAACAAGTGCATCAACCATGCACCAACCTGTAATTAGACTGTACCATAAACAAGGGCATCAACCATGCACCAACCTGTACCTCAACCTGTAATTGGCTTGTACCATAAACAATGGCATAAACCATGCACCAACCTGTACCTCAACCTATAATCATCCTATACCATAAACAAGTGCATCAACCATGCACTAACCTATACATCAACCTGTACCATGAACAAGTGCATCAACCATACACCAAACCTATACGAATAACCTGTCACAACAACTTGTCCAAACAACCTATCACAACAACTTGTCTCATCAACCTTATCAACCAAATCATATCTACTCACCAAGATCAATCACCAAGACAACTCTCAAATATGTGCATCAACCAAGCATAACACAAAATCACCAAGACAACTCTCAAATATGTGCATCAACCAAGCATAACACAACAACTCATAATCATCACTCAAGATCAATAATATGTGCTTCTAATAATATACCAATACAAGTATGCTACATCATCCATAAACCATGTGTCAACAATACTACTAACAAGTGCCTCCAACCATGTACCAAGTATGTAAACAATCATGCATCAACTACTCATCAACTATGACTCATCAAGATGTACCAACATCAATAACTATACACCCCTAATGTATGTGCTTAACTCATCAACTACTTGTCTCAACCATAAAAATCTAACATGTATCTCAACCAAAAAGCCCTCATCAATTTCATCATCCAAACTCAAATCTGATTTGTAACTCTGTAATAGACCTAGTGTATATGATCACATACCCTTCAAACCTTCCTTAACTTTAACAACAAGAGACTATCATTTTCATCAAACTTTATTTTAGTCTCACATGACTAGTTTTGGATTAGTCAACAACCCTAACTTGAAATAATAATAACTATGTACCTATAATGAATAAAGATATGAAAATAGCACACAATGTTCTTCAGTGTGCTTTATGCAATTCCTCCAGGTGTCGGTACTTGGAACCTCTCAGAAATGGATTTATAGCAAAAATGGCATACCTTGTTGAATTATGGCTTATTCTAGAGAGAGAACTTGTAGAGCGTGCCCCGCACGGAATATTTGTTGTATGGATCTGAAAATTGTACAAAGAATACTAAAGACCGTACTCTAACCAAAAAATTTGGTCTTACTTAATTTGGATCTATTATGAATAATTTATGACATTTTTACCCGAAACACTTGTTTTAGACTAGTTTCAGGACTAACCACAAACCCTATTTTCCACAGAATGTAACTCCAAAAATACAACGAACCACAAGTTGAAATCTGTACCATGCCTACTTGGATATGTTTCCTCAATGGTATCCCAATTTCATGGTCTGAATCATTCTATAAAAAACATTATTGCGAAAATGGTGAGATGACCTGTAAATAACATACCATAGAAAGCATCATCAAAAGAATTTATCCTCCCTTGAATTTCGACCTTCTTTACTTCACCTTCCCTCTAAAATTCGGCGTAGATATCCTTTGGTTACCTTAGTCATCTATATATATTCAATATGCTCAAGTGTGATTAAAATGAGAGAGCCTTGCCTCTTATTTATAATTTCATGTAGCTTCCTCAAGGGGTTACTTTTTGACCATCTTAACCCACTTTCCTTATTTTAGGGTTAACCCACTTCTAACCACTTTTCAACTTAGTAATTTATCCATTAAATTTATTATTTAAATAATTTATTTTGTATTGAATTTGACCTATAGTACACTCATTACTTCACTTTATCATTTACCTTCTAAAATCTCTTAAACCACTTTGACTACTTTGAGCTTTTGGGGCTTCTAGATGACTCGTGAGGGTTCTCCAACTTCACATGGCCAGAAATATCTAACCGTGAGGAGTTATGTGAAGTTACACATACCACTGGAAATGGAATGACATGTAATATCCGTCTAGAATATTCTTACCTACAAATATATCAAAACTCATACCATTATCCATAAAACAAACTTGGGTCCAATTACCCAAACCTTTCTCCAACTTCACATAGCCATAAATCTCTAACCGTGAGGATTTATGTGACGTTCCACATACCACTAGAAATTAAATGACATGTACTATCCATATCGAATAGTCTTACATGAAAATATATCAAAACTCATACCATTATCCATCAAACAAACTTGGGTCCATTACCCAAACCATTGTGCTACCATAATTCGCTACCGGACGTTCTTCAAGGGTTGACATCAATGAAAACCAGCCCAATTAATAAACAGATAATATTAGAGAATGTGTTGATAGCCAATTGTTTTTTTTGGATTTGATTTAGATCACAAGTTGACCAGGAGAAAACCCGGTCGAAATCTGACAGATTTTGGTCGACCATAAGTGTTTGGCAGTCGAATCAGAAGAGGAAGTCAGCCAAAGGGGATGCTCGGTCTGAAAGGGTCGACCTATGACCAACCGTGAAGGGGAAACCTTGGAAAGTCATATTTTGTGAACAACATTTGAAGAGAAAGAGTGAAGGGCGAATTTGACAATCGACGACATGTAAAAAAACGTTTGGAGGTCAGATTCGACAAATAATTGCATAGGAAAATGTTTTGGGATGATTTTTGGTAACCCATGATGCATAAAAATGTATGGAATTCGATTGTAACATTCATTGGCATAGAAAACGCTTTAGAAGTTGAGTTGGGCACTCAACAATAGTGAGACATGTCTATGGAGAAATTAATTGTAGACAAAATAGAAAAAATGTTTATATGGTTTGTGGGTAGCTGATAAACGCCCTGACAACCCCAGACTTTGATATATAATCCATCTATGATTTATGGTCAAAGGAAAACTCCCCAGAAAAGTTGAGAACGTGAAGCACGACCTACAGTCCAAGTACAGACGTCGACTAGCCATAAAATCGAGTTTGGGAGTGAGAGAAAACACCCCCACAACTTTCAAAATGAAATTAACAACTGCTAAATAAATACCAATGACTCAAAAAAGAGGTTCATCAATTTCCAACTTCATCATCAATGTGTGAGTATGATTAAAGAGTTGTTAGTCTAGATCACTGACCCATGGGCACCATATTAATATATAATGAGCTCAAACAATAATATGCACTAAGTTCTCTTGGCTAAACAATACATAGAAAACCATTAATTTATAGTGCACACCATTTACTATTCATAAAAAATGCAACCACAAATAGTCATCACACATAAACTCAAAATTTTCCCTAGAAACCCAAACAGGAAAACCAACATTCTTTTGGCTTCGACCAAGATCTTTATTATTCAACAATGGGAAAGGTGCAGGCTCTCTGTTTCATTTCCATGCTCCTCGACGAAATTCGGGAAGCCTCTCTACATCATTCACAACCAAGGTACCATTTTCTCATTGTGGGGAAACATAATATAGAGGATTGAGTCGATCGAAAGGATAGTTGGAAGGTTAGGCGTCCCCAACGCTTCAACTTCTCTTCAATCTATTTCTCCTTCTTTTCTTTATTTTTTTGTCTTTTCTCCCAAGTGGAAAGGGTCTCATGAAAGTCTCATTATTTCTTTACATACAACAATATACTATGTGAATTTACATATATTAAATACAAAAATGGATATCAATTGTGATGGCATGGGGCCTTTCATGCCAACAAGTTGATCTCCTTCTTCGTCCATGTTATAGCAAGATTTGTCTCACCCCATGCAATCTTGCATAGAAGGCCTTTTACCATTTCCCTATGCAGACTTTTAATCCATTTTTTCAAATCCCAGAGCTAAAAATACAATTTTTCCACATATACACACCTTGCCTACTATACAACATGTGTATACGTAGGTTGCACCACTACAACCCGTGTACATCAGGAAATGTGCCCAAAATTGAAAAATGGTGTCGGGTTTCCATGTCACAATAGGAGATCAATGATCATTGGACTTCCATATACTAGAAAAGTTTCGAATCGGCCCTTTAGTTCCACTTGAAGGATATAAATCAGCCAATTCTGAGCTATGGAAAAGAAGAGAAATAATTCAACTTTGAGAGAAAAGTTACTTTGGAGGAATTATTCACTTCACATTGAGTCTACATCCCTTTATCTTTTAAGTCTGAACATCGTGTTCAACCCCCAATATCTTCCCTTATTGATTGAGAACTTCATTGTCTCTCTTATATGAGCTTGCCTTTGGTGGAGGATTGAAGCAGTGGAGGCCCAACTAGAAGGAACTTAGTTTCTTGGTTATGAACCGTGCCGACATGGAAGCCTGTAAATTATTCACTTTCGTTGATTATATCTTAATAGAAATACTCTTTTCTCGTCCAATTGATATCCTTAAAATATTGGAATTATTATTCCATGGGTTTATTTGTTATGAATGTTAATGAATTATGATATTGAATGTGATAACATCATATATTATCACCATATGATTGCGTTGCTTGGTTGTTGATGACTAGTTGCAGGTGTATTTCTTTAGGTAAAGTGCTCAACGATGGACTTCATCGAACTTCTGGACATGGTAGGCCTTTTATATTGTCTTTCTATCACTTTTGGTTATATAGCATACTTGAGAATAGAGTTTATTTTTGCAGTCATTTCAGTCTATTGTGGTTTTCCCCTAGCCATAGAGAGATTTTCCTCGTAACAAAATTGGCGACCATATTGGGGATTGAATCTTCTTTTTTGGGGTTTGGAGTGTTTTTATCCTTAGATTTCTCTCATTAAAATTGATTTTCTTGTCATATGATTGCTTGACATCCTCTATTCACTCTTGGTCTGAGTCTTTCATCCTTCTCCTTAGCTTAGTCGTGTTTTTGACACATATACATGGGTTTTTTCTTTACAGTCACGTACATACGTGTGATGTCCTTCTGCAGGCTGTGTACATACACGCTTTTCCCTTGAAAAATTGAGTACACCAACCTTTGTTTCTTGTTTGATGGGTTTGGTGGTTGTTGGGTAGGTTTTGATGATTGTTGAGTCTGCTTGGGTCTCTGTAGTGACTGTTAAGTGTCTTTGGGATGACAAGAAACCTTTCTTTGGTTGCATTTTTGGGTGGTGCCTTTCTCATCATCTTTTTATTTTGATTGTCCTTGCACCTTGGGCTGGGTGTTTTTCTCCTTAATATCCTACTTGGATTGTCTCTATCTATACACAGTAGAGTCTTTATATATCAAGTTGTTGTTCAGTCCATGAATTTTTCGTTTTTCCTATATTGAAAATACAAAAAAATAGGCATTTTACATTGATTTGCAATTTGATATTTTGAGTATTTTTCATTTATCTTAATGCATTGTTGGCCCTCAACCAAGTTTTAGAGAACCTTGGTCATGTTTGACCACTTTTGGGACTTCGATAGGCTGTTCGAAGACAAGCTCCCAAGCGAAGCGGAGATTACGGGATCTCGCCCCCTTTTATGGGATTTTTGGGTTTAGGGTTTATGTAATGGGTATGGGATGTTGGACCATGGGTATTAACCATGTTTAGGCCCCTTTTGTAATGTATAAATGAGTATCTAGGTGATGTAATAAGTAGTTACTAGTCATTGATCGGCTTAGTGCATGGCTAGTTGGCTTTGGGCACGAACGTGCTAAGGCTTGCAGAGATAAGTGAAAATTTTTGTAAGTGCTTTGTGCACAAACTGTGTAGAGGCTCTATGCTTGGACCTAACTTGGGGAAGGAGGATCTGGAGAGGTGTGCACAGATCTCTTGTCCTATGCAGAGTTGGCTTTGTGGCTCTGTGCGTGTAAGAATATTGGAAGAAGCTAATAAAAAAGAAGAAGAAGAGTTGGTGGATGTAGCCCCACACTAGGGTGAACCACACATATCCCATGTTGTGGTTTCTTTGTGCGATGTGGCTGATATGTTATTGATGTGATTTATGCTTAGTGTTGTAATCTTTATGTATTTTAGATTCATCTGATGTAGTAACTTAGTGCCTTATATGTGAATGAATACTAGATCTACTTTGATTCTATGTGTTGAACGATTAGATATATTTAGATATTGATGAATACTGCATTGTTCTGTAATTAGGGTTTTTATGTGTGATGTGAATAAGGGTCAAAGACTAATGAATGTTAATTTATAAGTGCTTTGTTAAGTATTTTGATCACATATCTGTGTCCTAGCTAAGTTGTAGACACTTGAGTCCTACAACCCCCTTGGCCTCTACCTCGGTTGAGACTTCATCTGCTTCACAGGTGTTACCGAAAGGGCCAGTAGGTAGGGTTTTGTTAGAAGCAGGTCTAAATAGGAAAGAAAGTGTGCAGGAAGAAGAACGAAAATTGGAAGAGAAATCGTGGGAAGAAAAGTATGCAGGAGGAAAGCGACAACTAGCAAGAAGAACAACACACGTGCATGCAAGAAGGAGGAGACAACTGGAAGGAAGCAGCGAACGCATGCGGAGAAGGAAGACCTAAAGACAGAAGAGTTAGGGTTTTTGGTAAGAGTTTTGGTGGAAATGGCTAAAGAGCCTAATAGATATAAATATAGGCAAGCAAGTATCAAAGAGAGGTTGGTTCAAGGGTTAAAGAGTTCGAGAGTCCAGAGATTCATAAGTTTAGAGATTTTGTGAAGGTTGAGCTTCCATTTTAGGTAATACTTCGATAAGAGAGTATTGGTAACTATATAGATGAGCATGAGTTATATCTCGAGGATCATATCGCGGGATGAGGATCCTGGTGCGATATAGTTCACCTCACAGAGATCTTTTCGATCTGAGAAGAATTGTAAGCGCGAGGTGCGAGAATTACAAAACTATCATAATAAGAGAGACAAGAGCCAAATCTTTGTGGATGTATCCCTAGGAGGGGATGAACCATGTTAATACCTGTGTGATGTGATGAATGCATGTGTATCTATATTTATTGTTGTTAGTTAAATACTAGATGCGATGAATGAATGAGTTATTACACTGTTTAGTTCAGTTTTGTTGCACTGTTTAATTTCGAAGGTCAGATAATAGTAATTTTTAATACAGTTAATAAATAGTGGCTCAGAATGCATACCCTCTATCTCCTACTCAATCCTAGGTTGTAAACACTTGAGTCTTACAACCACCCATAAAATTTATCTTGGGTGAGACTGCGCAGTACATTTTATGTGTTGTGTTTCCCTCTGGTTCACCAGAAGGGTCTATATTTTTAGGCTTTGTTGGTACCCTGAAAGATAAAAACCCCGGGTCAGTAGCATAGAGTTGTCTGGTAGGTTAAAGAACCAACAAATGGTTCCATTTCCATCATAAGAGGAATAAGAAAGGACTGAGTAGATGGGATAGAACACGAAAAATGACTAAAACTAGAAGATTGTTGAGTCATTAGAAGGGAGAGTTGAGGTCGTGGAACCCCACGAAAGAAGAGATCGAAGGCTGGTTGAGAACTAAAGAGATAGAGTTTGCCGAGAAAGATAATAGAAACCCTATCTTGATGCCTCACAAATATCTAGATAGATACGTGTTTATAGATTTACGCGAAGTCTTTTTCTATGATTTTCCTCACCTATTGCAGGAGTGGATACTAAGGTTGAAAGATAACCATGCGATGAAACAGATCCGACAGCTAGATTGGACCCCCATATAGATTTACCAGTTACAACAGGTGAAAAACAATCCACCTGCGCAGTCAAATTTTAGATTGACAGTATTGTGGTAGGCTTCATCATAGAGTTTGCAGTTCACACAGCGAAGTCATACAGCGCAGAAGAGTAGGAATTTCTACGCGGACCTCATGGAAGGTACATTCGATCACTGTATACTTCGATTAAAATACTTCTATATAAAAAATGTGTAATGACGATGGAAACAGACAACTAAACTTCCCTGCGTGCATGGGGGAAGGGGGGAAGCACTGATAGAGGGAAGGATAAATGACCGAAGGAGAGGATAAAGGAAAGAAGGAGGAGGAATTCTTGGACCCGATCTTGCTGGATGACAACCAACTTAAGTGGATCTTGGCGTCACCTAGAACGATGCATAGCGGAGTACCCTACCAATATAAGGTGAATACCAAGAAAAGAGCCATGGCCGTGAGGGAGGGATTGGAAAGTGACGAAGAAGAGGTAGAGGATCTTTGAGTTGTGGAGCATATTAAGGAAATCCCGAGCACAACCTATGAGAGGAAAACAAGAGGCCCAAGAATAGGAGGAGAATATAGCCATCCTTTCCGTATTAATGTCAGTGTGGAACCCATAAACCTATGTGCTACTCATACACCAAAGAGAACATCATCGTTTAGACAACCTAAGTTCGGAGGAATTCTGATAGCCAGAAGAACATATACTACCGGAGCAACAACTGGAGGATCCATTCTAGGCAGTACAAGTCAAGTATCTACACCGCGTGGAGGAGGTAGAAATTCAGTCTTTAGAATGGCAAGACATGACCCCACGATCAGATTACCAGAATTTCGAGGAGAATTAGCAGAAGACTCGAAGAAGAATTTGTTCATTTGTGCTAAGATCTAGGAGGAAAAACAAATCACAGATGAAGATACCAAACTTGCGCACCTAGAGATCATGTTAAGAGACCACGCACTAGATGGGTACATGAGTCTAGACATAAACAATGCTCTTGGGACGACAAGGACACTAGAAAATATCAAGAAGCTACTGATTAATGAGTTACAAAAACCGAGCTCAGAGGACCAATACATGAATAAAATGATTGAGATTCGACAGAATCCAGGAGAGTCTGTATGGGAGATTGACCAAAGATTTAAGCGATTGAAGGGAAAGTTAAAATACCTTATGACCGAGATGCAACATCGGCATCTGTTTGTCAACTCACTACTCCCACATTTAAAATACCCCTTACGACAATAGAAGTTTCAGACGTAGGCTGAGGCGCTACAATCATCCTTGCAACTAGAAGAGAACCAGTACCAGCAGACAGACCCAACCATTGAAGAATTGAAGGAGGATTTGAAGAACCTCACATCTCAGTTAAATCAGAACAAGAATAAGGACAAACGTGAAGTTGTTTGGTGCACCACATGCAGGACAGAAGGACACCACAAGAATGAATGTCCAACATGCACGCAGTATATGGAAACAGGCATGCCAAACCCACTCCCATGGGGAGGACTATGGTGTGAAATATGAAAGAAATCGGGTCACGACCCTTATCACTGCACGATGATACAAAAGTACCAGATAGTTCCCAAGAATTCCTATTGCACTTTTTGTAAGTCCGTAGGCCATGACGACAAAGATTGAAGAAATATGGAGTTGATGCGAGAGAGAACATAGGATGCCTACAGGTTACAGGCCTAAATTATGACTAGGAAAGTAGTGCCATAGTTCAATCAAGCCCCAGGTCCATACAATACTGCACAACAGTAGTAGAACACTGCGCAACAACCATACAACAATACACAACCACAGTACAACCCAGCACAACCCTAGTATAATATCGCGCAGTACAATTAGGCACCACCATATAACATGCATAGAGGGGATAGAGCAGGCTATTGAGGAGAAGGATGAGCCATAGGAGGCTTCGGATGTGGTCAAGGACCAGTCATGTGTCACAATTGTTAGCAACTGGGACATTATGTAAGAGAATGCCCACTGTCGCCAACAACTTGTATGTACTGTCGTGCATCGGATCACGATACAAAGGAATGTCTGACACTGTTAGTAAATATCCAGGAAAAAAGGAACCAGAACAATCAGAATGTTCAATGGATTTCAGCTGAAGCAAGGGAGGATGGACGAAATATCAACATAGTCACCCGAGGAGGAATGAAGACAGGAAATGACATAGTCCGACAAGGACCTGCACAGAACCAGTGGGTAAGAAATAATACTGAACCAAGGAAGCACTTCGATGCACCCAAAGAAAATGAGACTTTTAAGGAAGCTAGATAGGAATTTCAAAGGAAGGACACAACATCGAATTCTACTACGCAACCAGCCCACGAAGCCCCAGAATATGAAATGCCACCATCATTGGATCATACTGAAGTACTGTCACTTAAGGGACAAGTAAGTACTATCCAAGACTTTTTGCAGTCATGAATCAAACTATTAAGTGATCCTTCATCTGTGCAAATATTGCAAAACATCTTATAAAAATGTAGCAACGAGACAAAACAAAAGCTAGAACCAAAAATTGTCAATCACCTACACACAAGGAGAAGAACAAGTAGGGAATTCAGATTGAATGCCAACATTGGGGATTTCAATATGGGAGATATCATACTGGACCTAGGATCCGAAGTAAATGTACTACCCAAGAAAACCTGACAATGCATGGGAGAACCAACCTTGGGATATTCGAATGTCCAACTAAAACTAGCGAACCAACACAGAGTTCTACCAATTGAGAGGTTGAAGCGCATAACGGTAGATCTTGATGGTGTGTGCACCAAAGCATATTTTTAATTCATCGAAATAGTAGATGGCACAACACCATACCCGACACTACTTGATCTGGACTGGGCATTTGACAACCAGACCATAATTAATTTGAAGACAAGAAAAATGGCATTTCAATGCGAAGATTACAAGGTTATATCACCACTAGATCCATCATAAGGGGAAAGGTTCGTAGAACCCACTTGCCTAGACTTAGAGGAAATCGTCCAATTATACAGGACAATTGTGTGAGAGGAGGATTATGTAAACCCAACTGCAGACTGGGTACTCATTTGGCGTAGCATTACTTCATGCGCAATGGATTCACACACCGGGTTAGAAAATTGGTAGCAGAGACTACATGAAGTATCCACAAGAAAATGTGCAAGAATAGACCGCGCAGTACGATGGATAGGCATAGAAATTGTAGAACCACCTAGTTTCCATGGACTTAATGATTTGGAAACATTCTTGACACAATATGAAGATGAAGTATTAGAGAACTAGAGGCTACTAGCACTGGACTTAGCACTCAAGGCCACACCCACCAGATGGTGGGGCGCACACAAGGAGACCATCACAAACTGGTACCAATGTAAAAGGCTACTGCAAATAAGGTTCGGCGCACCAGAGAAAAACAATAAACAACAGAAATATGAAGGATTTGGAACACCAACGAAACACGTGAGGTAGTGCGAAATGTTGTGGAAATTGACACCACCTTAGGAATGGCCTCACCACTTTATTCATACATTAGAAGGCATACCAGTGAACTGGTATATAGATCAGGAACTACACAAAGAAACTACAACATGGGAAACATTGCAACAAAACTTTACCACCACTTTCTCATTCGAGCATGAGAACCCCAACATAGACGCAACTCTAAAACAAATAAGAGGAGTCATATTCATTGAGGAGCCGGAAGTAGAACTCATTACCGAAGAGCAATAGTGAAATAAACAGATAGTGAAGGAACTATTGTCATGTTACCAAGTACATGAGGACATACCAAATGAAGAGAGCCCACGTGACATTCAGATTGCATAAGCAGAGGGAGACATAGACGTGAAGGGACCACAAATAGAATCTGAAGTTATTTCCACGCCAATCAAGGTAAAGAAAGTTAACATCAGTACAGTGGAACATCCCAAAATGGCCAGCATTGGAGACTACTGGGATGACCCAACAGTAGAAAGTATTACAGAATTGTTGCGCGAATGCAACGACTTATTTCCTACAACATTTACAAAGATGAAAGGTATAGCAGGCGAACTGGGAGAAATGAAAATACCTCTCAGACCAGAAGCGAGACCGATCAGAAAACAACCATATAGACTGAACCCTATATATAAACAGAAAGTTAAAGAGGATATTGACTGAATGCTTGAAGCTGGCATAATCGAACTAGTCGAGGAATCAGAGTGGATAAGCCCGATGGTCATATAGGACAAGAAACAAGGAAGAGGGATCGATATATGTGTTGACTTGAGGAAGTTGAATGATGCATTCCTACATGATCCATTCCCTACACAGTTCATGGATTAAGTAATAGAGAATGTGGGGGGACACGAAGAGTACTCATTCACCGACAGATTCTCAGGTTACCATCAGATTAAGATAGCACAGGAGGATAGATACAAGACCACATTTGCGATAGAATGGGGATCTTAACAATATACAGTCATGCCCTTTGGACTGAAGAATGCACTAGAAATATTCTCCAGAGTGGTTATCGAAGCCATCAAAGAATTCATCCACTAGTTTCTCAAAGTATATCTGGATGACTGGATAGTCTATAGTCTGTTGAAAAACCATGTAGAAGTCTTGCGCTTGATGCTAGAGTGATGCAGACAGTGTCAAATATCACTGAACATAAAGAAATGCATATTTGGAACACCGTTTGGGATATTATTGGGTCATATAGTATGCAAACAAGGGCTATTGGTTGATCCGATAGAGGTCATCATCATCGTCAATTTACCAGCGCCAAAAATAGTCCATCAGCTATGAGCGACATTAGGACATACAAGATACTATCGGAAATTTATCAAAGGATATGCATAGATCACAGCACCAATGGAAAAACTACTAAGGAAGGATACAAACTACCAATGGAATGACGAGTGTCAACACGGTATGGATACCCTGAAGGAAAATATGGTCACTACACCAATATTAGTATTCCTAGACTGGGGAAAAGCATTCCATGTGCATGTAGATGCGTCAGTGATAGCACTGGGAGTTATCTTAGCGCAGCCAGGAAGAGGAGACTTGGATCACCCAATAGAAAATTTGCAATAACAAAATTATCCGAGTCAGAACATAACTATAACACAATGGAAAGAGAAGGCCTAGCTATGGTTTACGCACTTCAAAAGTTCAAACACTACTTACTGGGAAAACATTTTAATATGTTTACAGATCACTCAGCCCTAAAGTACCTAGTCAACAAGCCAATGTTGGGGGGGTGAATTTGTTGATGGTTACTGTTATTCCAAGAATTTTACTTCGAAGTAATCGTCAAACCAGGGAAACTAAATGTAGGCCCTGACCACCTATCACAGGTCACCAATGGATAAGAACCCACAAGCTTAGAAGAAAAGTTTTCGGATGTACAACTATTCTCGGTACACATTGTTGATGATTACTTCACAGAGATCATCTAGTTTTTGAGCACAGGCACCGCACCACAAGAGTATACCACTATGCAAAAGAAGAACCTATTAGTTCGCACAACCGACTATCAACTGATAGCAGGACATCTATATAAAATGGGCACATAAAACATTTTACGAAGGTACGTGCTTGAGCACGAACGACCAAGGATTCTATCAAAATCCCATGAGGGATTGGCAGGAGGACATTATAAAGGAAAATATACCACACATAAGGTACTTTGCGCAGGACTATGGTGGCCAATGATCCATAGGGATTCGAAAGAATATTGTCAGGCGTGCGATGTCTGTCAAAGGGTAGACAAACCCAACAAAAGGGATGAGATGTCGTTACGACCGCAAGTGACACTACTGCCATTTGATAAATGGGCAATAGACTTTGTGGGACCTATTAAGCCACCAGCCAGAAGATCAAGGGAAAGATACATCGTCACTGTGATGGAATACCTAACAAGATGGGTGGAAGTCGCACCAGTAAAGGACTGTAGCGCAGAGACCGGTGCACACTTTTTATTCGAACAAGTAATTACTAGGTTTGGGTGCCCAAGAGTTCTGATGATTGATCAAGGCACGCATTTCATAAATTGTACCATTTGCGTGATGCTCGAAGAATTTGAAGTTCACCACCATAAAATCACATCGTATCACCCACAGGCGAATGGCATAGTAGAAGCCTTCAACAAAGTTCTAGAGAACGCATTAATAAAGATATGTTAAATCAACAGAGATGACTGGGACCTCAAAGTACCAGCAGTATTATGGGCATATAGGATGACATGCAAGAATTTGGCAGGCCACACACCATTCAAACTCGTCTATGGAAAAGAAGCGGTAGTACCATTGGAATTTTTAATACCCAGCTTACGCGTAGTCGCTATCACACAAATGAAAGAATGCGGCGCGATACAAGAAAGGTTGCATTAGTTGTTAGCAATGGAGGAAGATCGAATCCTGGAAATATTCCATCAACAAGTGTAGAAGGCCAGATACAAAGCATGGCACTATCGACACATTAAGAAGAAGACTTTCACGTAAGGAGATCTAGTATTGCTCTATGACAGAAAATCATTTCAGCACCTAGGAAAGCTCAGAATGCATTGGTTAGGACCATACGAGGTAAAATCTGTAACAGATGGTGGAGTTGTACAGTTAAGAGATCTAGAAGGCGTAGACCTCCTAGGAATGATCAACGGGAACCAATTGAAGTTGTACAAGGATAGTCAACCACCCACTGCGCAGTAAAAAAAAAAGCCACGGGATGCTCGAAACGCAAATGCAGTAAAGGCAAGAGTAATGGTCACACACCTAAGACAAAAGAGCGGGAAATGGAAATTCAACAAAAGTAGGATGACAGGACAACACAAAGCGGAATTAAGGAATGACAAGGACTGATGGAACATCACATTAAACACGCCAACTGAAAATGGCCAGAGAAGCCTAATGGCAAGTAAGAAACTGTCGCACATGCATTGAATCCACATATATGGTGCATCAATCACATCATGGAGGAATTGTCTTCGATAAGCTTCAGGACAAGCCCCTACAACATGCGAGCATGGAAGCAACTTTTCTATTCACAAAATAAGAACACAGAGAGAGCCACAGTAGCTCGAATGAACAAGGCAAGATCACAAGTCTCTATAGACAGTAGACACCCAACACTCACCACTATGGAACCACTGAATTTTGTTGAACCAAGCTCGACCGCCAGGCCGACCAGAGTTCAAACTAGGTCATGAGGACCACTGGAAGAAAACGAGCAGCAATCGGAGATCATCGATATCGATGAGATCCCATTCTCAGAGATACCACTAGCGATCCCTACACCAATACAAGAAGAGAGTCAGCGGCCACAATGAGATGAACCGAAAGAGGATACGCGAGCAGAAACACGGGAACCTCTGAATGAAGAAGTGGAACCTCAACAGGAAGTGCTACCAAAAATCCCCAAACCAGCCAAGGAAGGTAATGACACGACATAGAATCGAGGATCAAAAGGGAAATCCTATGAGCCATAGGTACCTAGCATTGATCAACAAAAATAAGAGACCATGGGAACTACCTCAGCTTGGCCAGAATGGCTTATAGGATAGCAAATGGGGATTGTTGGAACTTCATACCAAGAACCACAAAAGGACGACAAAATTCTGATACCGATCTCACCTCATAAGAAACCGGCAGCAGAAATTGTGCTACCATGCATACCGGAGGGAGTACAGGTAGAACCACAACTACTGGGTCACGTTGGGAAGCTCAAGTATTCCAACCATGATGTCTCAAATGACACTAAGTACCTAGAACTTGCACCCAAAGTGTTCGTGCAAAATATAGTGGTCAACCAACTTGGAGAAACAATCATTCAGTCGCATTAGTGGGCAGTTGGACTGGATCAAACTGGAATTTTAGGACTCTTACAACTCCCACACTTTGGCAGAGGCCAGTACGTGACTGCATGTGTCAAGAAGCTGGTAGAAGTTAAGCATGGAGGGGATATATGGCTGGACATACCTGTCCCCATAACAGTGGACCTTATCACCCAGATAACAGGACTACCCAGTCGGGGTATGGATCCCGCACTAATTTTGGATGATAAATCCAAGGAAAAAGCGCTAGCAGAGGAAATGAAGAATAAATATGGCACAGGGAGGGGAAAAAGAGGAATTATAATCAAATGTATCAACAACCCAACAACACAATTGGGCACAAAGATCTTAGTCTGCAAGTTGCTAAGAAAATTCCGCAAAGATGAAGTATCAGCAGGACTCATCGCAGTTGCAGCTCAGTGCGCAGAAGGAACCTTCGTGAGATGGGTGCCTTATCTGTTAAACTTATCCCAAATGGATTGCAGGGAAGCGTAGGAAATTGGCACTGAATTTCATTACTCATGAATGATAACCCTTATAGCCTTCATGGGATGGTCGGAACCAAAATTTGTAGTTTTTTCTACAAGACCACAGCCTGAGGTAGCAAGATATTGAATATTGAGATCACGGCCAAAGACCAGATAGAAGAGGGAAAATAGAATCATCTTCGAAGCATACCTACGAAATATGCAGGAAGCCATTAACCAGTCATGGAGAATAACACCATAAGTTGTCACACGATATGGGAACATCACTAACTTCTAGGCAACAAGGTAATCCATGTGGATACAACCAAAGCAGGATCTCTATAATCAGTGGCTACCGATGCACTATTGTATCATAGAAGGGGATATATACATGGTCATCAACGAATTTTATATTGAATGGAATATCCCATTCATTCCCCATGAAGTACCAAAAGGACCCGCAGAAGGAGAGGCAAAGCAGACAAAAACATAGCCTCTTCAAAAACCAGTGCCCAAAAAACCAAGGATGGGCCAAAATAGACAACCTCCAGCAAGCAAAGGGTTGGAGTAGATAGGAACCCAGAAGGGGTATAAAGGGACCAACTAACATCCAAAGCAAACCAAGGGAACGCAGGAGACCGCCCTAAACCCCACCGCACAGGAGCCCGAGGGAAATAAGAGACTGGCTAAATAGGTTGCAGGTGCACACAAGAAATCAAAGGCACAACGAGCATCACCAGACTTGACAATCATGAAGTACGATGGACGATGGATAAATGATCACAAGAATGGTACAGGATTGTCTGGCGGAAGACTTCGACCATGTAGCACATCACAGGGATAAGCTACAAAAAGAGATGGCAGAAATAAGGAAGCTCCTCAAGACACTTGGAGAAGCCCAGAGCACAAGTAGCAGTAGGGGAAAAGAGAAGTCGACAACAAACCAACGAAAGAGTGGAGATTGAAGAATGAGACCCAGCTCTTCCAATGCCACACACATCCACAACGGTCCACATAAAACTAAACATGCTTCGAATGGATGAAATAGTGGGACATACACCACTGAAGGATTTGGACCACATTCAGTTGGTCTTGACACGGATGTCGTCAAGGGCACTGTACAAATTACAGGTTAGCGTCGACCACGAGATGAAATCTCAGGCACATATGAACTTATTCGAGCTACAAAAAACAACAAAGCAGCGGGAAGCACTGGAAAAAGAGTATGGGCAAGCCAAATTAAAAACTCAGAGGGAGACGGAACACATGAGCGAGTTGGAACACAAAGTGGGAGAAATTTTTGGGAAACTTCCAAACACCACGGAGGGAAATGACCTCCCAACCACAGAAAAGATCAACCAAATTGTGCAGGTAATTGCGCAATACCAGAAGGAGATTGGGGATCTCTGAGAACAGCTAACACCAATGAATCCACCAGCAGTAAAGGAGCAAAGGAGGCAGGGAGAAACAATGCAAATACAGGAGATGGAGAAACAGGTTACCACAATAGTTGACTTACTCGACAAAGCGGCACAACTTCTGACAAGATTGGAGGAGGATCCACAGGTTCAACGTTGGGACCAGGAAGAGGAAAGGATCAATGTAGCGATCCAAGAACTCAAGCAGAAGCAGAAGATCATACCGATCCTAGAATGCATAAAGGGGATGCAAGAGTTGATGAATATGCACGCAGAATTCATCACTGCACAGACACAGGAGCGACAAGCTCAAATAGAATCATTACAGGAACGGGTGGCAGAAGTACTCGCACAGGCAGAAGCAGATAGAGAATAGATGGCACAGACCCAGGAAGAATGCGCAGGACTATTGAGCGATGAAGTGGTCATTCAGGTCATCGAAACCATTAAGGAGAAGACTGCGCAGGCATTGACATCAACAACAGAGCTAAGGGAAAATTTCCATATGATCACTGAAGAGATCGACGCAGCTCAGAAAGATTAGGTGACTCAGGACAAGTCACATGTCAATGTTGGGGGCCTCTTGGCAGCAGGCTAAAATGGGAAAGAAAGCATGCACGAAGAAGAACAACAGTTGGAAGAGAAATCGTGGGAAGGAAAGCATGCAGGAGAAAAGCGATTACTAGAAAGAAGCATAGCATGCGTGCATGCAAGAAGGAGGCGATAGCTAGAATGAAGCAGTGAATGCATGGGGAGAAGGAAGAACTAACGATAGAATAGTTAGGGTTTTTGGTAAGATTTTTTGTGGAAACGATTGAATATCCTGATAGATATAAATATAGTCAAGTAGGTATCAAAGAGAGGTTGGTTCAAGGGTTAATGAGTTCGAGAGCTCGAGAGTCCAAAGATTCAGAAGTTCAGAGATTTTGCAAAGGTTGAGCTTCCATTTTAGGTAATACTTCGATAAGAGAGTACTGGTAATGAGAGAGTTGAGCGGGAGGTATATATTGAGGATCAGATCGCAATCTAAGGAGCTTGGTATGATCTAGTTCACCTCACAGAGATCTTGCCAATCTGAGAAGAATTGTAAGCGCAAGGCACGAGAATTGTAGAACTATCATAATAAGAGAGCCAAGAGCCAAATCTTTGTGGATGTAGCCTCGAGGGGGGGTGAACCACGGTAATACCTATGCGATGTGATGAATGAATGTGTATCTCTATTTATTTTTGTTAGTTAAATACTAAATGCGGTGAATGAATGAGTTACTATACTGTTTATTTCAGTTATGTTTCATTGTTTAATTCTGAAGGTCATATAATAGTAATTTTTAATATAGTTAATAAGTAGTGGCTCAGAATGAAGAACCTCTATCTCCTACTCAATCCTAGGCTATAAACACCTGAGTCTTACAACCACCCATAAAATATATCTCGGGTGAAACTGCACAATACATTATGTGTGTTGTGTTGCCTTCTAGTTCACCAGAAGGGCTGATAGTTTTAGGCTTTGTTGGTACCCTAAAAGATATGAACCTCGGGTCAGTAGAGAAGAAATAAGATTTGATATGAATAGATATGATAAAGTTAATGAAATATATGTTATTCCTATGCATAGAAAGAATTTTTGGACTAACAAGTGGATGCAGGACCCTAGAAAGAATGTTTTGCAGGTACATCACTGTGATCCCAATTCGCAGTACTAGAAAGGTTGGGGATCATTTAAGAGAAAGAGGGGATTAACTCTTTGTTATAGTTGCAGAATATTGGGACATATTTCTAAGGAATGCCCTGGTAGAGGTCCTATTTTACTTTGTTGTAAATCTACTGGACATGAAGTTTTGGATTGCCCTAGAATGATTGCTAAAGTTGAGAAGATGAACATGAAACAAGAAAACCATGAAGAAGGTCAAGAGACTAAGAATATACTAGAGAACCAGAAAGAATCAGAGGCTATATTATAGCATATGAAATAAACCATGAATGATCACAGAGACATCATTTTACCAGAGATCTTAAAAGAGAAGAGGTGCATAGAAACAAGAACAGGAGACTTCGACATAGACTGTGTATTGGATGCAGAAACACAGGTGAAAATTATGCCAGAAAGTACTTGGAAAATTTTGGGAAAGCTTGCTATGATTCCTTCATTGGAAGGAATAGGATTGTTTAAAGGAAATATGATAAACCTATGTGTAAGACTTAATCATATACCTATGAGTTCTCATGGAACATCGACAGAAGAATAATTCGAGGTCATTAAGTTTGTTGAGAACAACACTCCTTTTGCACTTTTGTTAGGAAGGACTTGGATTGAGAAAGATCGGATCTGAAGGAAATAAGAAGAGGATGTTATAGAATAGAAAAAGAAAGAACTAAGGGATTTCATGGCTAGGAGAATAGCATGCTTAATAGAAGAACAAGAGGAAAAGTTGAAGCAACTGAGGGCTAGAGACCTATTTGTCGAAGTTGAAAGAACACAAGAAGGCTTAAAGAAATTATCCATCCAGAAGAGAAGAACACCTACTCCAGAAGCAGTAAGAGAAACAGTATTACCCTTGAACCCTGTGAATGACCGTCAACAGTGCAAAGTTACTATGATAAGACAAGATAAGAATGAGATTGGAAAGAGGAATCCAAAGATGCAAATCACATGGAAGAAAGCGAGAAAGCTCAGTAAACAAAAGAAAAGCTAGAAAAATTATAGGATATTCCAGAAAGGACTTCGCAAAAGGAAGGATTGTAGAACTTGAACCTCGTCAGAATAGCAGAATAATGCAGACTAACACTTCACCACGGTGAAGCAATATGACCATTGGAGGCATCTCAACCATTAGAATGACGCTCAAGAATGGATAGAAACCCAGTTATTGCCAGAAAGATCACCATTGGACCATTGGGACCACACCATAACTGATGGAATCATATTGATTGAGGCATTCCTGCCCGTTGGAGGAGTTCATTACGAAATTGTCTATTTAATCCATCGAATGTATTACTGGAAACACTTTTGTAAATTGTGATTATCTGAGCCCATAGAGAACTGATTTCTACCACGCAGTGCATTTGAGACCTTGCCAGCTGCTTTGTTTACCTTGAGCATCCGTTCACCTATCCGAGATATCTGACCTGGAGCATGCATGTCGGATGACTTTAGTGCAGTAGAGAAGTCTGTCGAGGAGATCCTAATATACCTTATGGCTGAGAAGGTCATGTCTGCAGGAGCACAGGCCTCATCAACAAGAGGATTGCAAGCATCCCCGTCGACTGCACATCGATCTGGGCCATCCCGAACTCTGACAGAGAAAATAAGTAAGCACCGCGATGACCTGGCGAATGCGAAGCTCATCTCATCAATATTTCCCGACTATATCCCACCTCTGGATGGCGCGGTTATTCATGACAGCGTCCCGAGATATTTTGACTATACATTGATCACTGCGTACCTCACGAAGGGGATACACGCAGTTGGACCGCAGTTGGGATAGATTCTGATGCTCAAGATCAGTGATTTCAACTTAGGAGACCGAAAGAATTATGGAATGCTCGCACCACATAAGTACTTAACAAAGACAATGGGGAAGAAGCCGAAGATAGTTCCCCATTTGTGGACCATGGACATCGTGAGATCAAAAATCCTTAATGTGATGAAGATACCGCACTTCGGCAGATATCAAGAGGTTAACGCGTGCATTAAACTCCTTCCGTCATGCTTCCATGGTGGGTACCTATGGATGGATAGGTGCATCACTGTAGATCCGGCGTTGATCCACCAAATCACTGGATTGAGCATGCAGGGACCAGACCCTCAGTATTTTTACCCAGGGAAGGCTGCATATCGTGCCCTGGAACAGTGAATAAAGGACACCTATGGTGATGTAGAGAAAGGGAAGCAGGGATAAAAAGTAGCCTCCATCCAAAATGGCGTAGTGCACCTATATTTTCAGTTGATAGAAAGCAATCTCGTCAGGAAGAATAGAGAAACGCAGGTCACGGGGCTCGTCGTCGACCTCGTAGGAAAGTGCATCGAAGGGATGCAGAAGAACTAGGTGAGCTACCTCATCAACCAGTTGGAGCAAGATTGTCACGAAGCACAAGACCAGGGCTATGAGTTTCACTTCAGCTAGTTATTGATTCTTGTTACCTTTGTCGCTTGGGAGATGCTGGAAGGAGAAACCTTCCCTGAAGTCGAGCCATTTGAACCACTAGCCGTGAGGTTCACCACCTTGTGGTACTCGAGCGATATGGCAAAGCAGTGAAGTCGAACGTTGCCTTCCACACTTACTATATACAGCTCATGTGAGCCATTGATTCATTCCCCCGAATGACTCTGAATACACTACATCGGTTCAGGCCAATAACGAAGTTTCGCGCAAATGGGCACTTCATTTACATCACTGCGTGTAGGGATGAAACCAAGGAGGAGCTACAATCGTACTATAAATTAACTGATGAAGACATGGAGGAGATAACTAAGGAGCGGTCAAATGAATTCCTTGTACCATTTGAGAAGATGGAGCTCTCCAACCTCGATATCATCGAAATTCCTATGGTCACCCGAGAAGAATATGATGGACCCAGCAACAGCAAGAAGAAAAAGAAGGAAGAGGTGCATGAAATAAATAGTGCATCAGGGGAAACTGTGTCAGAGTCACCTAGAGGAGGAGGAGATGATGAAGTAGACCAAAAAGAGGATGAAGGGGAAGAAGACAAACAGGAACATGGTGAAGTGACATCGCCTAAAGATCTCGTTACAGAGGCTGAGACGTCAAAGCAAAGAAAGGTTTCTCAAAAGAAACCCTCAGTGCAGAAGAAGTCACAAGCCAATAAGCCTCAATTATAGATGATACTTATGGTGGATGATATCGACCTCATCATCATAGATGTATCGGATACTTCAGAGGACATTTTGCAACGAAACGAAGAAAAATAGGAGACAATGTATGACAGGATCGAGGCAGAGCTCAAAGGGGTATTACAGGCTCTCTATTCGAGTCGTACAGTGTCTACTGCGTCGTTGTCATCAGGGGATATAGAAGTAGGAGATGAACCTTCCCAACTACACCAATTAGCAGATGTGACAGAGGCTCGCCTTTGTCAAGCACAGGAGGAAAAAGAACAGTCCACAGAGGCCTTGAAGCAAGCAAAGGAGGAAGATCTAGAGCAAATTCGGGTTGTGAAGAAATAGAAATATGACCTCCAAACAAAGTTTGTAGAGGACAAAGAGTAGATCTAGAGAGAGAAAGATCAGCTGCTCGTGGAACAGATTGGAGTTAGAGAAGAATTCACTCGAGCACTTCACTATGTGCCAGGATTGGCACTGATGGAAGAAGAGATAGTTGAGATCCAAGTGGGGAAGCTCACTGAAGACATTCAGCAGCTTCAGGCAAGAGTAGCAGAGCTGGAATTGCAATCAGTGTCGAGCACTCTGCAGGAAGTGCGAGATCAGAGGGAAGAAACTTCCTGGAGCACAGTAGAAAGAATCAAGGCATTGGTGTTAGAATGCAATCAAATCAATAACCGAAGTGCGCAGACCTATGAGCGCCTTGCAGTGGACCCAGAACTAAGAACATTAGAAATGCATCTTCAGGAGGCAAAGAAACAAGCTTCGACAGTACAAGCGCAGCTGAAACTATTTTTAGTGGTTGAGAAGATGAAAAGGTCACAGGAACAACGCGCATTTCAGCAGCAGATCCACGCCATCCAGAGTAGAGTCATGGAAGTGACCCAGAGACTCCAGCAAGCACAGGACAAATCCTCCACACTTTTCACAGAGATCGAGGGACAAAGTGCACAGTTGGAACAAGTGGTCACCACAGTGGAACAATGCTTGGAAGGACCTGTCATAGAGACAGTCATTCAGGACTTCGCTGAGCAAAAGGCTCTGGTGAAGCAGCAAGTTAAGGCAACTCGAGCCAAGCTCAAGGCCTTCGAAGCATAATTGCCCAAATCAGAGTGACTCGGGACGAGTCACAAGTGAGTGTTCAGGGCATGTTGGCCCTCGACCAATTTTTGGAGAAACTTGGTCGTGTTTGACCACTTTTTGGACTTTGACAAGCTGGTCAAAGACAGAGCGCCCAGGTGAAGCGGAGATCATGGTAACTCGCCCCCTTTTATAGGCTTTTTAGGTATAGGGTTTATGTAATGGGTATAGGATGTCGGCCCATGGGTATTACCCATGTTTAGGCCCCTTTTGTAATGTATAAATAAGTATCTACGTGATGTAAGAAGTAGTTACTAGTCATTGATCGGCTTAGTGCATGTCTAATTAGCTTTGTGCACGAACGTGTTAAGGCTTGCAAAGCTAAGTGCAAGTGTTTTGTAAGTGTTTTGTGCACAAACTGTGTAGAGGCTCTATGCTTGGACCTAACTCAGGGAAGGAGGATCTAGCGAGGTGCACACGGATCTCATGTCCTATGCGGAGTTGGTTTTGTGGCTCTATGCATGTAAGAATATTGGAAGAAGCTAATAAATAAGAAGAAGAAGAGTTGGTGGATGTAGCCCCACACTAGGGTGAACCACGTATATCATGTGTTGTGGTTGCTTTGTGATATGTGGTTGATATGTTATTGATTTGATTTATGCTTAGTGTTGTAATATTTATGTATGTTAGATTCATCTAATGTAGTAACTTAGTGCCTTATATGTGAATGAATACTAGATCTACTTTGATGCTCTGTGCTAAACAATTAGATATATTTAGATCTTCATGAATACTTCGTTGTTCTATAATTAGGGTTTTTACCTACGATGTGAATAAGGGTAAAAGACTAATGAATGTTAATTGCTAAGTGATATGTTAAGTATTGTGATCACAGATCTGTGTCCCAGCTAGGTTGTAGACACTTGAGTCCTACAACCCCCCCTGCCTCTACCTCGGGTGAGACTTCATATGCTTCGCAGGTGTTGCCAAAAGGGATGGTAGTTAGGTTTTTGTCGGTGCGTTGTTGAAGTGTTGAACCCTGGGTCTACCCCTGTGCCAATATGCATGTAAAGAAATATTTGATTTTTATTCAGAATTGCAGAATTGAATTGAAAATTGCATTTTTAAGAAGCATATCATTTATTGAAAATTGAAGTTAGGACTTTAAATTGTTTTCATATTCATTTACTTTACTTGTTGAGTCATAACATCACTAGTTTCATGACCACACATTTTGAGTAAGCATGGACATTAAAATTAACGTTATAATTTAAAATTGATTAGTAATGATTTTATTTTCTAGGGTGCACAAACTAGCTTAGGATTTAGTGCCTTGGAATAGGATTTTGTGAGTAAACTTCTCCAAGGCTATTAAATCAACATATGTGTCTGACTAAGGGAGTGGAGAAATCCATTGTATAATCAGTAATATCATGAGGCTCCGCTTACACCAGACTTAATCCAGGGGTCGCGCGAGGTCGGTTGAGGGGATATCCCCCCGATACCTTCTTAGCCTCAGAGATATTTCTGCGGATCTATTCGTATCTGGGGATCTTGCTAGTTCCCTTACCTCTGTGAGAGGTGATGATTTCATGGTTTCGGTCTTTGATACCCTACCCATACAGTGGACCTGAATTACGACTGTTATTTTGTGCATCGATTATACAATGGTTGCTTAGTTTCTTGACTTAGGTGCCACATAGGTTACTTGTAGGGGTTATTCTGTAGGTACCTTGGGTCAGATAAGGGTCGGAAAACACACATCCTTTATGGAGGATTACCTCTCCGGGGGGATCTAACCGACTATTTGTTAAGCCCACGAGGGCCCTTATAACTGATTATGATACCTCCGATCTTAAGCAAGGAGTCTCAGTCCCCTATTGGGCGAGATATACCTACTTTAGGGAGGGAGGCCCCTTTCATCCACTTTATCCTGTTTGTGTGCATATTGGTCGTTTGATTATTTTTGGTGTGTTATTTGATTACTAGTTGACCTTAAGATTTGTTTTTATATCTTAAATCTTAAGTCATCGTGGATTCAAACCAGCTTCCTCGCCAGTCTCCCTGCTTGTTACAGTTACCACCAGATTTTGTGTCTTTGCCTTCTAAAAGGTGTAGAGTTATTAAACGTGGTACACACACCTCCACTCATCAGACTTGTGATTCTACAAGGATGAGTACTGAACTGAGTCATCAAAATACTGGGAGCCCCTCGACTCCCAGACCTACTATAGTTAATGGCACCTCTTTGACTCCTGCAGCCACAATGATTGTAGTGTCGGAGGCACCTATCATCATTGTTTCCCGTCCTATATTAAATGGTCAACCTATTGCCACAAACCCATTCGGGTCTTTTGGTCACTCACCGGGCTATAATGTTCATTCCATCCCTATGGCCTCTAGTCCTTTTTCCTATGGTATGTCAAATTTTACTTCACAGTTTTCAAACTCCATCCCAGTTGTTGGCCCTAATGCTAGCATTGGACTTGGGGTCACAACTCCTCCTTATACTCTGTTCTCGTTTGGTGGATTTCATATCCCTTAAATGACCCCTACATTGGGAGGCATTCCCTCTTTTAACCTCAGGTCTAATCCTATTGCTTCTGGGTGGAGTAACCAATCTGGCAGGCAAGATTTTTCTCAAGTTTCATCCTATACCCTCACCTCCTCAGTGCCAATTCTGACCAACACATTTGGCATGAAAAAACCACCTTTGTCCTTCAAATTCACACCCGGAGGAGGTCAGTTTCACACCTTGGGAAACCCCCAACCTAGAGACACTCCGGTTGGGGTTAGTTTTTATAATCCTCATCAGAACATTCCTACTGGAATGGTGCCCAACCAACCTCTTATGAATCAACCTGGAGGAGGGTGTTACAATCTCGGACATAGCCATGGTGCTTACCAAAACCCTGGATGGGTTGTGATTCCCCAAACACAATATTTCCAGGGAGCTTGGGGCCAGATGTCGCAACCCAGTCGCCATTTTATAGCCACGCTCAATCTACTATACTTGTCTAAGTTTATGAATGAACATGTGTGTCATGATCCTACATGGCCCCCTGTTCCCACCAAGCTTCCTTCGCATATTCTGAAATTCGAAGGCAAGAATGGAGAGGATCCTGGTGATCACGTTACCACCTTTCACCTATGGTTCTCTTTGAATTCCCTTAATGGTGATTCCATTCGATTAATTTTATTTCAACGCACCCCCATAAGGGTTGTTTTGAAATGGTATATGTAACACCCTGTTTCCCCTAGTCTGTAAAAATAACTATATTGGCCAAGAACTATGGCAAACTCAAAGATGTGAACGTTTGATTTGACGAACATTTGTATAAAGGGTCAATGAATGTAAATAATGTTATGAATATGTGTTGCATGATTTTTGGGAGGGGGATGTGTTGAAAGAGACCACGATGGCTAATGAAAGGTGGTGGAAGGCACCTAGAATGGTGGTGTTAACTTCCACCGAACCAATACTATATTGGTCTTTACTGGCTCAAAGACCAAAGTGGCTCTCTGACCTTGGAATGTATTACTCGTCGGGATGGTAGGTGGGGAGGCTCCTCATGAGTTAATGAGGGGATGGGGGTGAACCACCCATCCATAGAAGCCCTCATACCTGACCACGGATGGGGAAATTCGTGCCACACACAAACTTGCAAAACAAGGCAAGAAAGGAAGTGTGGGGGGGGAGGGCGCAGGGAGAAAAGGGGATCGCAGAGGAAGAATACAGGAGGGAACTCTGGAGAGACAGGGAGTCCCGAATAGTGGAGGAGAAAGAAAAACTTTCATCCTGGACTTTCGTGAAGGTGGAAATTAGGAGACTGAATCTCCAAGAATCGTGGTCTAGCTCGGGGGTGGCTAGTGGTAAATCCATATGGATTCACTGAGCCTATGGTTGGGTGGAAATGAGAACCCCTCTCAGTAATCGCAACACGACTGGTGTTTCCTGATAAGTGTTATGTCTTACATTTCAAATTGAATGCATGCTCATGTTTATATGCTCATGAATGTTTTCTGTATGGAAGTGTTTGCCTGTGTTTTGATTTGGAGACAATGGATGCATACTTATACTTATATGACCATAATCGGTCTAGACATAGAATGAATAGGTCGAGTCTGTGCCCTGGAGAACGGCCCCATCTACCTGGCTCGCACTATTCCTTGGCTTAACTTCCCAAAGGCACTTCTCCTGGGAAGTTTCCTCGCACTCTGGAGTCAGAGTAAGTCCCTTGAAAGGGATACTATGATAGTAAAACCACAAGTTTACCTTACCCCTACCGCAGAGTATATAGCTCGGCGATTTAGGAAGGCTTTAGTCAGATCACCAAACCTAAGGATAATTTACCCAAGAACCCTCGGGAGGATCTGTCGGAGCTCTATTTCCCGTCGACCTTAACCTTTACATAGGTCGCAGGGTGGACTTGGCAACGTCTTGAAAGTCCCAAAGTAATTCGAAACCACCCATCAACACAGGATGTGTGGTAGTCAGCTAGCATTTCGCTGACCCGTGACTTGGAGTGGTCAATGGGTAGGATTACATGAACTCACAATTCGTGAAATCGTGACGTGATCATGGTCGTTGATCCAGGAGTGATCTGGACCATTGGTTTAGCATGAAGAGACTTCGTCATTTCAAATTTTCAGCGTTTCGGCACCCAGAAGACCAAAGGGTAGGACCCCTCATCTTCGCAAGTCGCGAAGCCCTAGTGTGCAAAACCTCGAAGTAGCTTAGCAGGAATAGTTTTCGGCATTTCGGTGTTTCGACACCTGAAAGACCAAAGGGCAGGACCCCTTGTCTTCGCAAGTCGCAAGGTCTCTGTGTGCGAAACCCCAAAGCAGCTTAGCAGGAATAGTTTTCATCATTTCAGTGTTTTGGCAACCAGAATACCAAAGGGCAAAACCCCTCGTCTTCGCAAGTCGCAAAGCCCCGGTGTGTGAAACCCCGAAGCAGCGTAGTGGGAATAGTTTTCGGCATTTCGGCGTTATGGCACCTGGAAGACCAAAGGGCAGGACCCCTCATCTTCACAAGTCACGAAGCCTCGGTGTGTGAAACCCCGAAGTATCTTAGCAGGAATAGTTTTCAGCATTTCAATGTTTCGTCACCCAGAAAACCATAGAGCGATAACCCTCATCTTCACAAGTCACAAAGTCCTGGAGTGTGAAACTCTGAATCGGCTTAGTGTGAATAGGGTTCGGGGTTCGGGGTTTGAAGAGTCGAAGAACTCGACCCTCTTGCATTTTGAACTCTCAGTTACTGAAGTCCCGATACGGCTAGGACTATCGGATCAGGGGAGAGACTCGCAGCCCTCGATCTCACCAAAGGTAAGATTTCAGGGTTCGGGGTTTGAAGAGTCGAAAGACTCGACCCTTGTGCATCACTAAGTCAAGAAGTGAGAAAGGCGCCTCTTGGCTTGGTTGGGGTCATAACCAACGATAACATGGAGGTGAAGCCCGCACTTGGTACCCGAGTTGTACAAGACGGGTTTTCAATGAAAGAACTGGTGGATTGGCTTAGGGAAGGTCCCGATAGGAAGGACTAGCATGTGCTAAGACCTCATAGGAACTGGGGGATTCTGTCCCTCAAGAAAAAGGAGAGAGCAAAAGGCGAAAAATCTATTATGTCGTAGTGGTTGTGTTTCAAATTGGTATTAGAGCATGGTTACAACACTTGGCCTGCTTGGGCTCATGAATGAGTTGCGCAGAGACTCCATTCGAAGTACTCTTAAAAGGAGTAACCCTCTATCTTAACCCCCTTAATCAAAAGTCGAAGATTAAGAATGAAAACTCCTATTATGTGTATGCATGTGAAAAATATGAATTATGTGTTGCTTACGAATGAATATAAATATTGATTAACAACAAGCATTTTTCTTTTGCACACAAGCGGACGATCAACCACGGGAAACTACAGACACATAGAATGGTGACTCACCATGAGGTGGGGGAAGGCTCCCACAATAGAGACAAAGATTCTAACGAAAGGAGAGCGGTAGGGACCCCTCCATATCTAGCTGATACTGTGAGGAGCCTCACGGTCGAACTACAGAGCTACAAGGTCGACAACGAGAGGATGATAAAAGAGCAAGAGAAGCAAACGGAAATTAATGCAGTCTTACTGCAAATTTTATCTGACATACAAAGACAATTGCAGCGTGAACCTAACACCAGTCAAGCGGACCGATGACAGACAAATAAAAGTTGAAGTCCACCTAAGATAAAGAAACGTGGTCATTTAAGTGGCCACACTGAGAAGAGCACCTCGAGAAAGGTCCACCCCAGATATAGGGGACAAGCATCGGATGATTCCTCTGGAAAGGAAGCTGGCGACTCAGAGGGATCTTCTAGCAGCATAACTAGTTCTTATTCTCGAAGAAAATAGAAGAATCAAAATCTTTCCAAGAGTCATAATCTCTAATAATTCAAGAAGGTCAAACCACCCTCCTTCGATGGTAAAATAAAGAAGGGAGAGGAAGCGAAGGCCTATCTGCTTGGACTAAAGAAGTACTTCATAGTCCATGACTTCTTAGAAAACTTGAAGGCCCGAGTGGCCACCTTTAACTTGAATGGAAAGGCTTCCATTTTGTGGGAAGACCTTAAGAATGTAAAAGGGATTCATGAAGAGGCCCTATCTTGGGAATGGTTTGAGAAATACTTCAGGAAGAAGTATCTGTCGGAAAAGTATTTCGATGAAAATACTAAAGAATTCTATGAACTCAAGCTGGGGAAACTCACCATAGAGGAATATGTCAGCAAATTACTTGAGTTGCTGAGGTACGTACCCTATATAAAAGCATAAAAGGAAAAGGTGCAGCGATTCATCAGTGGACTCCCTAAGGAATATCAGAACAGGATCGAGTTTGACAAGCCAAAGACTCTAGAAGACACCATCTGAAAGGCGAGATATTGTCATGAACAGCTCGGGCATCGGAAAGAACCTCGCAAAGGATGGAAGCAGAAGAATAGTTCAAGATTCCAGAAAAAGGGGTTTAAATCCCCAAGATTTAAAAACTATAAAAAGAACTCAAGGATGAGCCTCCCAGCCCGAAGTGTACACCAACAGAACTTCCCCTCCTTGGACAGAAATAAACCTTCTGGATCTGCCCCGGGAAAGATTGATAACCCAAAGAGAGAACCTTTGAAATGTTGGGGTTGTGGAGAAGAACGTCTACTGAGGGACTGCCCGCACCGACAATAGAATAACTGAAGAATTTGTAGCGTTCAAGAAGCTACCAGCATCAATGACGTGGCCAGGAGTGTGCCGCAAATTTATGCAGCCTTGGATAACAACCAAGCGGACCACCAAGCGTTAGTGGTGGAAATAGAAGGTATGATCACCAACCATCTAGTGTCTATTTTGATTAACCCTGGTTCAAATTTGAGCTATATAGCCCCTAAGGTTGTTGATAAGTGTAAACTACGACCACATAAACACACCAAGCCATGGTTGGTACAGTTAGCCACTGGCACCAAAAGAAAGGTAGCAGAGGTCATACCATCTTGCCAATTCATTTTGGGTGAATTCCCCACCCAAGCAACCCTTAACATATTACCCCTAGGATCGTATGACCTGTTGATTGGTATGAACTAGCTATCCACGCATAAAGATACACTAGACTGTTACCATAAAACCTTAGAATGTGTAAGTGAATAAGGAAGAAGGATAACCCTTCAAGGGATCCAGAAACCTGTCTCGGTGAGACAGATATCAGCTCTTCAAATGAGAAAGTATTGCAGAAAGGGATGTCCACTATATGTGATACAGGATGTTGTTCCAGAGTCTATACTTAAGGCTTAGAATGTACAGTGTCTAGGCATCTGAAAGTGAGTAAAGGATAAAAAAAGGGGAAGAATCAACCTTCGAGAAAGGAAGCTAAGGCTGATTTCCAAGTTGTCATTGTCTCACTTCCAACTGTTCCTGGATGCTTATATATCATTCAAACGCGGCCCATAGACATTCAAGTTCTACCCGGGTGGTGGCTATTTTAAGTATGGTATCGAAAACGTTCAAAGTGATATGGGTTTCGTCTGACAAGTTGGGTTCAATATTAGGCTATCTTGCAACGGGGACAGTCATAGAGGAACAGGAAAATTAAAGAAGAGTTTGAGGTTTTTGATGCTCTATCAATTTGATCATATAAAAGAGAGCTTAAGTGCAAACCAAAGGCCTTTTCCCATAACTGAGTTATATTTTAAATAAATGGTGTGTGAAATGTGAGAAAAACATTAAGTTGTCTATAATGTGAGTCTCTTATCAAGGGAGAATCTCACCCTGTAAACAGAAGAAGAAAAAGATGAGAAGAAATTTGACGAAGCATAAAATATGAAGATCTAAAAAGTTCATAGGTCTTGTACCTGCTAATAGCTGATACATAGGAAAAGTTGTAAACGATATAGACGACTAAAAATTGATCACCACAGTAGAGGTTTTACTAAATTGCAGTGAAACATCCATCAGACATATATATGTGAATTGAAATTGAATATGAAATCACAGAGGAAACAAACTCATAACATAGTCTTGATGGAATCAGGAGCTTTTGGATTGCTTTGTATTAATTTTTAAAAGGAGAGAGTCTCTATTACAATCGAAAAAAAAGGTCCAGCCCTTTTTATTTCTTCTAATTTCATATTTATACAAATTTATACATGCTAGAATCTCAATTGTTCCAGGAGTTTTTTCAGTTACAAAAAGGAGATTTATGCGTTTCAATTCTTTGTCTTTGTCCTCTTTCAGGAAGATGGAGCACCTTCCTTTCTTTAAACTTTGGGTTCTAAAAATAGAATAGGCAGACACATTTTATTATTTGGTACCCGAAAACTGCCCCTTCGCCTATTGTGTGCAAGTGACGCACCTCTCCACCAACTGGGTTATCAACCTAGAAGGTTCTGCTTGGTTGTTTGCCTTGAAGGTGTAACAATCTTTCGCTAATTGTGGCAAACTTCCTCCTATTTGACGGTCTTCAGTGGCGATAGAACGTAACAGTACACTTGGCTTTATCAGCCACTTATCCACTTGGACTATATCTTTCTGGGTTACCTGTGTTATTTCAACCTGCTCTCTTTCCTCATTCTCCTTGATGTTGAGAAGGTGCTTGGCTATATCCACCTGGCCCAGTGTCCCAGTGTTGTTTTCACTATCAAGACCCAACAAAATTTCATCTATCACCCCGAGAGTTTCTTCACAAAAGTTTCTTACCTCTTTAGCTCGCTCTCTTCTCTCTGATATATTTCGTTCCCATGCCTTCAGTAAGATGTTACCTCTAGTCTACTCTAGGATGGAGAGCTTGGAACTACTGCCCATTTCCTTTTTTTTCATGGCTATAATAGCCTCTTGGAAAATGACTCGAGCCACCCCAACTTCTCTTTCTCTCAAGGAGATGTCTTCCAACACTTGATCAATGATTTGGCAGAGGTTTTGAATGGTCTCCACTTTAGCAAGTAAATCTTGTTGGGCTGCCGACACTCTTTTTTGAATTTCTATGGCTTGGGATTGGAATATCCCGATATCTATCACCTGGATTTCGGCGAAATTTAATTTGTCCTGTAATTTCCCTATCAATTCCTCTTGTTGGATTATCTTTGATTGGCTGGTCTGGGCCACCTACTATATTTGTTCAAGATCGGATTTGAGTTGTTGGATTTCCTTTTGATCAGCTGCTCTATCTTGCTCTATACCTGTGTTCGCCTAATCTCTGGCAATTGCCTCTGTTGTAGCCAGCTTAACCTCCAAAGTTTTGATCAAGCGGTTTTTTTTCTTCAACTGTTCTTTTAGGGACTCGACAGAATATTGGTTGGTTGTAGCGAAATCCCCCAACGTCCCTGCTATCTGAGTTGCAAATTCCTCTTTTTTCATGGCTCTCCCATCAGCAAGGATTTTAAATTTCTTGGCTACCATGCCTTCTTCTTGATAAAGTTATTGTTTCACAATGGCCTTTCTCTTCTTATCGAAGAAAAACTCATTCGGAGGAAACTCTTCCACAGTTATGGGCATTAGTTCTTCGCCAAAAATCCATCTTGTGTCTGGGATCCCTTTTGTGGACTATAGGGGAGTAACATAAATGATGGGGTTGCCGATCTTCTTGGATGATTTCCCTGGGGTAACAACAGAGGCTGGCTTGCTTGGAGGGTTGGGGATCTCGGCTTCCTATTTCGGGCCCCTGGTTTGCTTCTTCTTTTCCTGGTGTTCCTCTTGTTCAGGTCCTGAATCTTTGGAGCCCTTGGATTCCATTTGATGTACATCTGCAGTCGGTGGGTTCTTACCCTGTAAGACTGGGGGAAGGCAGCTCCGCTGGTGTTCCTGAAATTTGAAGAAATCAACCATCTCCTCGGGCGACGGGGTTTGAATCTAAATTAAGACCTCGGCATAGGATCTCGCCCCTTGAAAGATTTCATCATGAGGTGAATGCTCATGTTCATACCTTTTAAGGCCACAACTCGCCATGTGATTTCCCACGATCCTATGTGGGTCGTGCTTCTTAAACTCAATGTGGACCAATTTAATATCCTCCAAAGTCGTTGCCTTGGCTTTTGTGTGTCCGAAATCTAGTAAAGAATATGTATTCAAATGAATGGGGAAGGGAGGCCATACCTTCTTCGAAAATCCTTTAAACTCTTTGCTTCTGCCACCAATCACAGTTTGCCTAGTGATTTTGCAAAAAAACATCCTATTCGGTATGAATAATGGTAGAGCATAGGGGGGAACAGAGGTGTCGAAAACCCTGATGTATGAAAATTCCACCTCTACGTACCAGTCGGCCACATTGCTCAAGTTGGTGGCGATGATATCTTAAATCCTGAGCGGTGGGTTGCCGAAGATGTAGACATGCATTGGTACCATTACCCAATTGAAAATTTCATATATGAATTATGTGGCCTTATCTTCCCAAAGTTTTGAGTGGTAGGCATGGATAGGCTCAACCTAAGATGGAGTCCAGCTCTAGCTCATTAGAGGGAAAGGTGTCATGAAGAAAATAGCATCCATGATGTAGATGGACATAAAAAATGAAGCGACCTTCCCATTTTCCCTCTGCATCTGATATTCGGTAATCTGGTTGGTTAAACTGTCTAACAACAATTTGACCCAATTGAAGGAACAACCTTCAATGACTGTATGAATGAGAGGCACCCATGGGAGAAACAAATGTGTGGTGTCCTCCTTCCCATACAACCTACAGGTCATCATTGTTATATATTTGAATTGCGGTTCCAAGGAAGAGATTGAATAAACTCTGTTACCGTCCACGCTGAACTTTGTGGGGTGCGAGACCCAATCCTTGATCAGATCAGACAAGTTTATGTCATATTGCTCGCATTCTTTCCACTTAAAACCTTCTAGAAACTTGGCATTGTGTGAGAAGTTTGGTGTGGGTGACAATTGGTACATCACCTGTAAATGTTCTGGTCTAAAGGTCCTAATGGTCACCTTCTACTCGCTGATAATAGTTCTGGTTGAGATATCCACATGATCTGGTGCCCATCTGATCATATAATAATAGGGAAGGAGTCGTGGCCTGGCGGTTATCTTATGCATCTCTGCTTGAACGACGATTTTGTATTTGGTGGCCAAATCGTCCTTCTCATTATCACTGGAATCATCTGAAAAGTTCACCAATTCAGACTGAAGAACCTCAGAGACGTATGACCAGGTTCTGACAGAATCAATACTTTGGGGTGAAGTATCAGAAACATTATCTGAGCCTTGCCTTAAATTCTCAACAATCACCTTGGATGCTTTTCGTGGAGCCATGATAGAAGACTCTGATTTAGCTCTCCTGTAGTAAAAATGTGTATACATACAGAAATTAGCTTGGTGAGAAAAGATTCTTTGCGCAAGATAGAAATGAAATTTGAAACAATGAGAGAAAGAACTCTATATCTCGACCATTTAAAATCCCGGTGTCCTTATGAACATAATGGTCAAATCATTTTTTTGAGAAAGATTTAGCAATAAAAACAATATCTTTACCTATCACTTCACCTTATTTCAAATAACTGCCATAAATTTTGACGGGTCGTGACACAAGTTAGCGCAAAAAACATTTAAATTTAACCCATAGACGGTGCATGTTAATATTTGTAGTAATGCATTGATTAATATGGCTTAGATTCTTTAATTAGGTTTTCTTTAAACTTTAATCACCCTTTTCGACGTTCGCTATATCGGGAGATTTCACTCCTATCCTTCGAGCCCCTAAAACCCGAGATCGCAATGATGCGATCTAGTTAAGCAAAAACGTGATCCGAACTAAGTGTTTAATTAATATCATGATTTCGCGACTCGGGGCTACGAAGGTATAGTTTCTTGGAAGAGTGAATGCCAAGTCGTGAAACCCCGACATTGTTTAACTACAGTTTAAAATGACTTACCCCTGACACTAACCCGGGTGACTTGTAAAACTATCTCGCAACTTCACCTATTGGAGTTATGACGGTAAGACTTTTGGAGAGAACGATCACCGAGACGTGAAATCCTGACAGCACTTAACTAAGGTTTAAGGAACTTTACTCTCAGCGCTAACCTAGGTAAGTTTTCAAGGTTGTCTCTCGACTTCACGCATCGGAGCTTGGAAACCATGTGACTTGTAACTCCCGAAACGCGATATCTCGAGGTATATAAAAGTGAAAAATCTCATTTAACAGTTAAATGGCAATGGCTTAGGAGTACAACAGCCATCACCACTTCACATATTAGGACTACTAAGATTTTCAGTGGGTAAAGGTCACGAAGTAAAAGAACACTTAAAGGCCAACCTTTGATTTTAAGAATTACATTTAAACCAGTTGAGAAAGGCGGCTCCAACATAGGCTCCAACTAGGGATCCCATCTTCCCGCGAGACAGGAAGAACAGTAGACCATGTGCCTATATTGGGTAAATGGAGTCATTGGTTTTACTTCTATGAAACTTCCTTAAGGAAAGGGGATACAGAGGGAAGAAGAGATTTTGTCTTTTACTTCTGAAAAGATTTTCAACATTCAAATGAGTTTCAAACTCAGCTGCAGCCCCTTTCATGACTTTCTCTTTCTCGTTACTGAATTCAGGTCTACCTTAAGACAATCAAAACAGTCCTAGAAAATCCAACAGATCTTGTGGCTTTTGGCTTGCATCAAATGAGGTAAACTACATGTTTTTTAATCGGGGAGCCCTGTCCGAACTTGGGGTGCAGATCGGGTTTCAAAAAATTTGATTACCAGAGTAGAGTGAGATTCACGTATGATAGCCTTATAGATATCTCAGATATTGCTTCACTTCCAGCAAGCCTGTTCAGTACCCCAGTGAAGTTATCTGGCCCTTTTTACTGAATTTCCTTTCACCACTTCGAAATATATTTATGCATTTAAATGCTAAGACGAGGGCAACCATTTCTAAATTTCCTTTCATCATCTCTTTGGACTAGATGGGGGAAATCAAATATGAATTTCCTTTCACCATCTTTCTTATAATTTACTTTTTAGAACACAAAGTGGGGGCAATCAGTTTGTATGAGGGATGATATCTGTGTAATATTTGCAGTGGAGGTCTTTAAACTTGCTTTGATTACTCGGTACCAACCTTCCCTTAACTTTCAAAACACCTTATCCCACAAGGAAAATGGGAAAGATTACTTCCATGGGCCTTCTTTCAAGCAAGCCTCAATCCTTCGAAACTGTTGAAAAACCTAGAAGAGTCAGGATCAACCTACGCATAACTTTGCTTAGTAAGAGACTGAGTGTTTGTGAAGACTGGCTTACTTTCTGAAATCTGCTTTACAACTTCCAAAGCTAAAACGTAGTCTCTTCTCCCTATGTATGGAACCCAGAAAGATGCTTGGTTTTTTAAGAAGGTAAGTCTGTGGATAGAAAAAGGGTGACGGAGAGAAATCTGGGATTCGAAACAAAGGGAGTATAGACTAAAACCAACTTTTGGGACCCTTTTCCGGAGACGCTTTACTTTCTCTGCTTATTTTAATTACCCCCTATCTTTCTCTAGGTGAAACTCTTAAGACCCAGAGTAAGGAGTCATTATTTTAATCACCAGTCAAGAGAAAACATTATATTTATGAGATCATTACGGCACTTTGGAGACCTTTGTTTAAAAAATAGAATTCTTAGGAATTTGTACCTTTGCCTTACCATTTTAAAATAATGGAAAACCTTTTCCATCACCTATTTTTGGCGAATTTATTCTCTGATATATGACTTTCTGTTTACTCATTTCACTCATTTGGGATGCAACCCTGAATCCTGCAAACACGAAGAGTATCAGGGCTTTTTTTTTAAAGAGTTGAATGCATTGAAAAATTTTCGTCTCTACTTCTACAAAAATCACTGACCTAATTAATTAGTGGTGAAAGTAAACTTACCAAAGATAAATTATGAAATAGAAAGAAAACACAAACCAGTATATACAATGGAAATTTTTTGGGAACCAATTATTGCATATAGTGTTTTAAATAACGCCCATTGACAGGGGTGTTGAAGATTTTACCGTCCAGATTTTCTAATAGAAACGATTTTTTTTCCTTCAGGAGCTGCGACTTTGAACGGTCCATACCAGATATGATTGAATTTACCGTGTTTTTTCGAGTCTTCCTTCCTAGCATCCCATTTCAAGACCAAATCGTCGGGGAGAAATTCTCTGTCTTTTGCCTTACGGTCGAATAATGTTTTCACGTCGTCTTGGTATTTCTGCAACCTTTTGTCCACTTCGACCCTATGTTGTTGTACTTCAATCAGTTGGTTTATCCTTCTTGTGACATGTTTTGGTTCTTCTTTCTCATCTTACCAAAGTTTCATTACGGGAAGCGCTAGATTATGGGTAATACTACGTCGGTCCCGTACACCATTTGGAAAGGAGAAGTGCCAATATATTTTTTCGTGCCTATCCGATTCACCCATAAAGCGTATTTCAAATGCACATGCAAAGATTTTTTGTTTTCGTTCAACACTTTCTTAATTACATTGATCAGACTCTTGTTTGAAGACTCAGCTAGTCCATTCCCTTGGGGGTAATATGTCGTGGAATGGCCCAGCACAATATTGTATTTTTGGCAAAAACTAATCATAGCCATAGATTTAAAAGCCTGGGCGTTATCTGTGACTATATTTCAGGGGCAGCCGAATCTATATAAAATTTTCTCCTCTAGGAAATCTATTACCACCGAATTTGTTGCCCTTTTGGTTAGAATAGCCTCCACCCATTTAGTGAAGTAATATGTGGCAGTCAGGATCCATTTGTGTTGAGCGCTAGAATGGGGGTTAATTTCGCCTATAAAATCTAGTACCCATTGCTGAAAAGGGGCTTCTTTTTTGACCGGAACTAATGGTAGCACTGGGAGTTTATGCTTGCCTATGAACAATTGGCAAGGGTTACAGGTTCTGACTTTGGCATTGACATCTGAGAAAAGTTTTGACCAATAATATCCTGCCCTAGGATCTTATAAGTTGTCACCCTCCAAGCATGATGTCCCCTGCACACTCCTTTGTGAAATTCGCTTATGACCTTCTCTGCTTCTGATTCAACCTAACAAACCAACAGGAAGCCAAGTGGGTCCTTCCAATAAAATTGAATTTCGGATATACAATACTTGACCGCGTGCAGTTTTAGCATCCTGGCTTTGGATGGGGATAAATCACTCGGGCATTTCAAGGTTAGCAGGTAGGACACTATGTTTTTGTACCAATCTGATGAGGTAAACTTCTCTTCGATTCTGATTGCACTTGTTTTCTCATCGAGCTCATTCATGTCCACATCCTCTTCACATTCCTGTAGGCCATTTATACCGAGGGCCCTGAAATTTGATTCAGCTAAGAGCTTATCCAAGCCTTGACCCTTCACTAGTCTCATCGGTTTTATCTCCAGATCAAATTCTTGAATTTTAGCGAGCCACCATCCCCTTTTGCCATAGCTGTTGGACTGAACCAAAATGTCTTTTACGGAGCTGGTGGGTACATATGTGATTACCTTGGAATGCAACACGTAAGTTCTGAAGTCCTTTAATTCCTTCACCATAGCATATGCTTGTTTTTCCATTATATCATATCTAAGTTCATCATCTCTGAGAATTTTTCTAAAAAAGGCTATCGGTTGCTTGAAACCTTCTTCATTTTTCTGGTGGAGTATCGCGACAAGTGTATGTTCAGAGGCGAATGAGAAAATAAGAAAATCCTTTAGATAATCAGGGCTTGCTAGTACAGGTGCCTCGCTTATAACCTTCTCGATGCGTGCAAATGATGCTTTGGATTTTGTTGTCCATTTCACTTCGTTGTTCTTCTTTAGCATATCTGTGATCAATTTCACAATTTCAGCAAAGTTTGGGATAAATCTTCTCAAAAAAAATAATTTTCCTAAGAATGATTGAATTTCTTTTACATTTCTAGGAATATTTATAGTGTCTATAGCTTCAACCCTGCTAGGATCAATTTTAATTCCATCTCGAGACACAATATGGCCCAAGAGTTTACCTTCTTGCATGGAAAAGGGAGACTTTTTGGGGTTTAAAGACAGACCAAACCTGCGACATTTTTCAAACGTCTGCTTGAGATGTATCAAATGATCTTCATCAGATTTAGAAAAAACGGTTAGATCATCGAGATAGATAACCACGAACTTGTCTCTTTCGTCGATGAAAGCGATATCCATAGCATGTTGGAAGGTGGCACCTGCATTCATTAGACAAAAAGGCATCTTATCATACATGAATGTACCCCAAGGGTTAGTGAAGGTTGTTTTTTCTTTATCATGTTCATTTACGGAAATTTGATTGTACCCAGAGAACCCATCAATCATCGACATCCTATTTTCCCCAATTACCTTTTCTAATACGTGATCCATTTTGGGTAGAGGGTAGTTTTCTTTGAGGGGGGACTTATTTAGATTTCTAAAATCAGAAAACAGTCTAATCTCCCTGCTCTTCTTTCTAACCGACACCAGGTTTGCTACTCAATCGGAGTATCTCAGTGGTACGATTATTTTTGCATCCAAGAGATTTTTAACTTCCCTTTCGACCACAGACAATAAGATAGGGTTGATTTGTCTAAGTTTTTGTCTAAAGGGTTTGACACCAGGCTTCAGGGGTATCTTGTGTTCGATCACAGTGGTGTCGTAGGTTCTCAGTTCTTCATAAGACCAAGAGAAAACATCTTTATACTGCTCGAGTAAGTCTTTATACTTTCTTTTTACCTCAGGAGGAAGGTACTTTGATATTTTTACCATCCTAGGATCCTCTTTGGTCCCTACGTCCCAGTCTTCGACCTCTTTTGGTTGGGGTTGCAGAGTGGATTTTAAGGGGATATCATTTTGATCGAACAGTCTCTCCAAGGGGATTAGTCCCTTCGGAATCTGATTGTTCTTTAAAACCAACATGCGATGGTTAGCAATATTTTTTCAGAACTCCTGAGGCTCCTCTCCCTCTTGCATAATCCAAGTATGATCATTTTGGTCCTCCTGGTCAATGTGGGTTTTGGAGAAATCACCCACCATTTCCAAGAACTTTCTGATTTGTTCGTCATCCTCGAAAACCTGCCAGTGTTGTATGTTGTTTGGTATGGATTCTCTGTGCCTTACCTCTATGTAGTACTTTAATTTGAAAGCGGTGGGGGGTACGAAAGTTGAAGCCGCTTTGGCCAGTGAATCGACTTGCTGGTTTTCGGCCTGTGGGATGAAATGAACCTTTACCGATGAAAAGAAATTTTCCATAAGATCCGAGGTGCAATTTCTATAAGATCTCAATATTGGGTGTTTGGCCTGGTATTATCGATTTATCTGTTTCACTATCAACTCTGCATATCCACAAACTTCCAGGTTATTTATGTTCAACTTCCTGGCAGCTTCCAACCCTAAGACTAAGGCTTCATACTCACATACGTTATTGGTGTAGTCTATATCCCACTAAAGCCTATAAGAGAAAGGGATAACAAATTCGTTTTCAGGTGCCACAAAAAGTACTCCTACACCCACTCCTTCACATGACAGGGCACCATCAAAAAACATTTTCCAAATCCCAGTGCTATGCATATTTTCGTATGTATTTCCTGATTCATTATTTTCTAAGTAATTCTCTTTTGCACAGCTATTTACATCATCATCAAAAGACAGAATACGATTTCCTAGATCTTGATCGGCAATATAAATAGGATAATTGTTAGGATTCTGAGGGTCGCTCACTGTGTAGGCTAACCTCGTTTCCCTGTATAGTCGAGTAAGTTGTCCAGCAAACACAGGAATTGTGACACACCCACTACGGGAACTAAGATTTTTTGTCTTTTTCTCCTCTTCTTCGAGGGACAGAGTTCCTGAATTCCTACGAGGTTCTAGTGTAGACTAGGTCCTTCAATCAAGACCTTCACCACACCGATTCACTAGTTCTTTCGTTGAATACCCATCGTGTACAACTCACGCACCAAGCGTAGGATTTACTCCCATGTGTCCATCGGTTGTGACCTCGGGCTAAGCCAAGAGGTGCCTTTCACATTTCAGAACTTCAAGAACCAGTAGTTAGAAATGCAAGGGAGTCGAGTTCTTCGACTCTTCAAACCCTGAAACCCAAAATCCTATTCACACCAAGCCGCTTCGGGATTTCACCTACCGGGACTTCGAGTATCGGGATTTCACGATGCATGAAGATGGGGGTTCATACCCTCCAGATTTTCAGGTGCCACAACACCGAAACCCATATATCTACTAAGTTCCTTTCAGGTTTCGCAAGTTGGGGTTTTGCGATGTGCGAGGACGAGAGGACTCGCATCTAGGTTTCCTGGGAACCGAAACTTATAAGTTCATATATATGCACTAAGCTCGTTTTGGGGTTTCACAAGTCGAGATTCTGGGACCGACGAGTACAAGAGACTTGCCCTTAGGTATCTCGGGTGCTGAAACACCGAAACATCCAACTCTAGACATGCTATTCCATTTCAGGGTTTCTCAAGTCGGGATTTCGGGACTGGCGAGTACAAGAGACTTGGCTTTAGATATCCCGGGTGCCAAAACACCGAAACATCCATGTCTCATCTATGCTATTATCATTTCGGGGTTTCGTAAGTTGGGATTTTGCGACTGAAGAGTACGAGGGAACTTACCTTTCGGTATCTCAGGTGCCGAAACACCGAAACATCAAGACTCTAATCACGCTACACTATTCTGGGGTTTCGCAAGTCGAGATTTCGCATCTGACGAATACAAGGAAACTGACCCTTGGGTTTCCCATTTGTCAAAACTCTAAAACACCAAGACTTATCCATGCTAGACCATTTCGAGGTTTCATACTTCGGGATTTCGCGTCTGGAAAATACAAGGAAGCTGACCCTTGGGTTTCCCAGTTGCCGAAAATCCGAACACCAAGACTTATCCACACTAGACCATTTCAGGGTTTCATACTTTGGGATTTTGCGTCTGACAAATACAAGGAAACTGACCCTTGGGTTTCCCAGTTGTTGAAACTCCAAAACACCAAGACTTATCCACGCTAGACCATTTCGAGGTTTCGCAAGTCGGGACTTCGCGACATGCGAATACAAGGAAACTTGTCCTTGGGTATCTCGGGTGCCGAAACGCTGAAACACCAACTCTAACCATGATATACCATTTCGGGGTTTCGCAAGTCGGGATTTCACGACATGTGAATACAAGGAGACTTGTCCTTGGGTATCCCAGGTGCCGAAATGTCGAAACACCAACTCTAACCATGCTATACCATTTTAGGGTTTTTCAAGTCGGGATTTTGTGACATGCGAATACAAGGAGACTTGTCCTTGGGTATCCTGGGTGTCGAAACGCCGAAACACCAACTCTAACCATGCTATACCATTTCATGGTTTTGCAAGTCGGGATTTCGCAACATGTGAATACAAGGAGACTTGTCCTTGAGTATCCCAAGTGCTAAAATGTCGAAACACCAACTCTAACCATGCTATACCATTTCGGAGTTTCGCAAGTTGGGATTTCGCAACATGCAAATACAAGGAGACTTGTCCTTGGGTATCCTGGGTGTTGAAACACCGAAACACCAACTCTAACCATGCTATACCATTTCGAGGTTTCGCAAGTCGGGATTTCACGACATGTGAATACAAGGAGACCTGTCCTTGGGTATCCCGGGTGCCGAAACGCCGAAACACTAACTTTGAGGGAACCATTCCTTCTGGTGCAAGGTTTCCAAACTTAGGCCATAAAATCCTTCAATGGACTCTTGGGTAATTATCACCATGCTTGGGGACATGGCTGAAAGGCCTTCTTAACTCATCGAGTTATGAACTCTGTGACAAGGGCGAGGTAAGCTTGGATATTTTACTTAAACAATAGTCCCTTCAAGAAACTCACTCCGTCTCTGGAATATGATGGAGCTTCCCAAAAGGAGGTGCCTTCGAGAAAACAAACCAGGGCATATCATGGGTCATGTACATGGGGTAACTCTCCAGGGAATGAGCTCGAATATGAAATTATACATTCTATACGTAAACTGATTATGGTCATTTAAGTATAAGCATGCATTCATTGTTGTTGATCGGAACACCAGACAAACACTTCTATACAGAAATCAATCATTTATAAGTGTACTAACATGAGCATGCATCCATTATATTTAATTCAAGATGCGATATGTAAACACTTATCATAAAGAACACCAAGTATGGCACGACTGCTGAGAGGGGTGCTCATTTCCACCCAACCGTAGGCTCAGCAACTCCAAATGGATTTACCACTAGCCACCCCCGAGCTAGACCACGATGCTTTAAGACTCAGTCTCTTACTTCACGCCCGTCGGAAGTCCAGGATGAAGGTTACTCTCCTTCTTTTCTCATGACTCACTATATTTTCCGGAGTTCCTCTAGTTCTCCTTCTGCGATCCCTATTGTGTGTGTGTGTGTGTGTGTGTGTCTATATTTGTATGCTCCACCCTCCCCCTCCTTCCACACTTCCTTCCTCCTATGAGGTTGCATGTGGCACGAAATTCCATGTCTGATGGTTAGGTCTGAGAGCTTCTACGGATGGGTGGTTCACCCCATCCCCTTATTTACTCTTGAGGATTCTCCCCACCTACCATCCGGGTAGGTAATTAATTTTGGGGTCTGAGAGTGAGCTTTGGTTTTCCCGAGAACGTACAAACCAGTACGGTTTTGGTTTGGTGCAATTTAACGTAGCCACTCTCAGCCCCTTCCACCACCTCTCATCAGCCATCATGGTCTCTTTTCAGCACATCCCCCTCTCAGCAGTTATACAACATATATTCATACATCAATGTTCTATCTATCAATATGGCATGTATGTACAGGGGTAAACAAAATCGGATATGCTTGTTTCATGGCATCTTCCATTTCCCATGTATCCTCATCTAGGCCGAAATGTTTCCACTGCACCTTGACCTGTGCAATGGTTCAGTTCCTGAGTGGGGTTTCCTTTCTGTCCAATATGCATTGAGGTTCTGGTAGGAATTCTCCCTCCGGTTCCACCTGGATCACAAACTAGTCAATTATATGATTAGAATCATGTACATATTTCTTCAATAATGAAACATGGAAAACATTATGTGCTTGTACTATGGGAGGAAGTGCTAGCCTATAGGCTACATTTTCCACTCTATATAGAACTTCAAAGGGTCCACAATATCAAGGTGCCAATTTGGCACAAGCTCCCATTTTCAAGGAACTCTTCTTGGGCCTAACTCTGAGGTATACGTGGTCTCCCACCTTGAAATCTCTTGGAGTTCTCTTTTGGTCGGCGTAACTTTTCTATCGGTTATGAGCCACATTTAGATTTTGTTTTATCTGAATCACTTGTTGCTCCATTTCTTTCAACATGTAGGGTCCAATAGTAACTCTGTTTACAGGATTAATCCAACTGACTGGAGTATTGCACGGCCTACCATAGAGGACTTCGAAAGGGCTCGTCTTTAGGGATTCTTGGTAGCCATTGTTGTAGGCAAATTCCACTAGTGGCAGGTAGTCTTCCCACTTTTGGGGTTGATGCATTACATGCATCCTGAGCATGTCTTCTAATATTTGATTCACCCTTTCCTTCTGTCCATTGGTTTGAGGGTGATAGGCTGTGCTAAATAGTAACTTGGTCTCCAAACCAGCCATTAGTGATTTCCAAAAGTTGGAAGTAAATTTTGTGTCTCTGTCAGACACAATCTCTTTCGGCATACCATGAAGTCTAAATATCTCCTTCATGAATACGTTGGCGATGTCTATTGCCTTACAAGTCGACTTGACGGGGATAAAATGAGCAGACTTTCTCAATTTATCCACCACTACCATGATGGTGTCATTCGGTTTGGTCGAGGTTGGTAATCCAACGATGAAATCCATGGAGATGGTTTCCCATTTCCATTCTGGGATTGGTAGAGGTTGTAATAATCCTACTGGGTGTTGGTGTTCTGCTTTAACCTGTTGGCATTCTATGCATTTGGCTAAGTACTCAGTTATGTCTTTCTTCAATCCAGTCCAATAGAATTGTTTCCTGGTGGTCGTGATCATTTTCTGGTATCCTGGATGGCCAGTATAGGGTCTTTTGTGCAGTTCATCCATTATGAACCTCTTCAAGTCGTCACAATCTGGGACATAAAATCTGTTTCTGTAAGTGAGAAACCTCCTTCCATCATCTGGTAGCCTCCATACATTATCCATGTGGCTTCTTGTTGCAGGTACAAGGTCACGGTCTGGACGAATGGGTCTGTCTCTTGTGCATTTCTGACTATTTCCTTGACATCCATCTCGCAGGTGCTTACCGCTGCCAGGTGAATTTTTTTCATGCTTCTTCTAAGGGCATCAACCACCCTATTTTCCTTTCCCTTAATATGTTTGATTTCAAAATCAAACTTGTTGAGGAGGGCCATCCACCTAGCTTGTCTAGAATTGAGATTTGGTTGGTCAAACAGATAACGCAATCCAAAGTGGTCTGTCATAAGTACAATTTTTCTTCCCAGGAGGTAATGCCTCCACATTTTCAAGGCATGCACTATGGCAGCCAGCTCTAGATCGTGGGTCACATAGTTGACCTCGTGCTCATTCAATTTTCGGGATTCATAGCAGACCACACTTCCTCCTTGCATAAGGATTCCTCTGAGTCCTTCCTTACAGGCATCTATGCACACGAGGAAGTCAGCTTCGGGATCAGCGATCTTCAGCACGAGTGTGTGGGTCAATAGATGTTTTAGGGTTTGAAATCTTTCTTCACATTTTTGCGTCCACGTGAATTTTGTCNTAAAGGATCGGATATTCGAAAAATCCTTTGGGGTGGGCCATTCCATAATAGACCTGATCTTATTAGGGTCTACTGTTATCCCTTCTTCAGATAGGACATGGCCCAAGTAATGTATTTGCTTCTGGGAAAAGTCACACTTGCTAAATTTGGCATAGAGCTGATGTTCTCTTAGCACTTGAAGCACCAATCTAAGGTGTTCCTCATGTTCCTCTCTATTCTTGGAGTAAATTAATATGTCGTCAAT
>SNQJ01S0008936.1:77735-123074 GCA_010110895.2 Picea sitchensis | reverse complement strand
GGTAGGTGGGGAGGATCCTCATGAGTTAATGAGGGGATGGGGGTGAACTGCCCATCTGTAGAATCCCTCAGAGGAAGAAGACGGGAGGGAACTCTGGAGAGACAGGGAGTCCCAAATAGTGGAGGAGAAAGAAAACCTTTCGTCCTGGACTTCCGTGGAGCTGGAAATTAGGAGACTGAATCTCCAAGCATCGTGGTCTAGCTTGGGGGTGGCTAGTGGTAAATCCATATGGATTCACTGAGCCTACGGTTGGGTGGAAACAAGCACCCCTCTCAGTAGTCGCAACACGACTCGTGTTTCCTGATAAGTGTTATGTCTTACATTTCGAATTGAATGCATGCTCATGTTTATAAGCTCATGAATGTTTTCTGTATGGGAGTGTTTGCCTGTGTTTTGATTTGGAGACAATGGATGCATACTTATACTTATATGACCATAATCGGTCTAGACATAGAATGAATAGGTTCAGAATACGACTCTATGCCCTGGAGAATGGCCCCATCTACCTGGCTCGCGCTATGCCTTGGCTTAATTTCCCGAAGGCACTTCTCCCGGGAAGTTTCCTCGCACTCCAGAGTCAGAGTAAGTCCCTTGAAAGGGATATTATGATAGTAAAACCATGAGTTTACCTTACCCCTACCACAGAGTACATAGCTTGGTGATTTAGGAAGGCTTTAGTCAGATCACCAAACCTAAGGATAATTTACCCAGGAACCCTCGGGAGGATCTGTCGGAGCTCTATTGCCCATCGACCTTAACCTTTACATAGGTCGGAGGGTGGACTTGGAAATGTCCTGAAAGTCCCAAAGTAATTCAGAACCACCCATCGGCACAGGACACGTGGAAATCGGGTAGCATTTCGTTGACCCACGACTTAGAGTGGTCAACGGGTAGGATTGCACGAACTCACGATTCGCGAAATCATGACATGATCGTGGTCGTTGATCCAGGAGTGATCTAGACCATTGGTTTAGTGTGAAGAGACTTCGGCATTTTGGATTTTCGGTGTTTCGACACCTGGAAGACCAAAGGGCAGGACCCCTCATCTTCGCAAGTCGTGAATCCCCGGTGTGTGAAACCCCGAAGCAGCTTGGCAGGAATATTTTTCGGCATTTCGACGTTTCGGCACCCAGAAAACCAAAGGGAAAGACCCCTCATCTTCGCAAGTCACAAGGTCCCGATGTGCCAAACCCTGAAGCATCTTAGCAAGAATAGTTTTCGACATTTCGGCATTTCAGCACCCAGAAGACCAAAGGGCAAGACCCCTCGTCTTCGCAAGTCGTGAAGCCCCGGTGTGCGAAACCTCGAAGCAGCATAGCGGGAATAGTTTTTGGCATTTTGGCGTTTCAGCACCTGGAAGATCAAAGGGCAGGACCCCTCATCTTCGCAAGTCATGAAGCCCTGGTGTGCGAAACCCCGAAGCATCTTAGCGGGAATAGTTTTCGGCATTTCAGTGTTTTAGCACCCGAAAAACCATAGAGCGATAACCCTCGTCTTCACAAGTCGCGAAGTCCCGGAGTGAGAAACTCTGAATCGACTTAGTGTGAATAGGGTTTGGGGTTTGGGGTTTGAAGAGTCAAATAAATTGACCCTCTTGAATTTTGAACTCCCGATTACTGAAGTCCCGATACGGCTAGGACCGTCGCATCAGGGGAGAGACTCACAGCCGTCGATCTCACCAAAGGTACGATTTTGGGGTTCGAGGTTTGAAGAGTCGAAAGACTCGACCCTCATGCATCACTGAGTCACGAAGTGCGAAAGGAGCCTCTTGGCTTGGCCAGGGTCATAACCAATGATAACATGGAGGTGAAGCCTGCACTTGGTACCCGAGTTGTACAAGACCGGTTTTCAATGAAAGAACTGACAGATTGGCTTAGGGAAGGTCCTGACAGGAAGTACTAGCATGTGCTAGGACCTTGTAGGAACTCAGGGATTATGTCCCTCGAGAAAAAGGAGAGAGAAACAGGAGAAAAATCTATTATGTCATAGTGGGTGTGTTTCAGTATATCGAGCTACCTAGGGGGGCATATGGGACCTTTAGTCAGATGGTGCTAGTCTTCCTTAATCACCTCCAATTGTCGATTCATTACGATGTTGGCCTAGAACTTCTTTTGACCTTATGCTAGGACAAAGCCACTCATATCTCAGATCACATCTACGAGTGGTGTAGATGAAAAATGTTGATCAAGACCTGCATTCCCCTGATTTCCTGTTAGAATGGTTCCTTAAGTCTTTGCAACCTCCTATTTCGAAGGATGTTGCTACATCTGAGGTTACATCTAAGGAAGAAGCAATATTCAAAGCCCGGAAATTAGATCTTATATACACTCAGTTTGGGATGTTATACGATATTCTTCTGGACTCATTGAGGTCAAACTATGAGCCTAGAAAAAATCATGTACCTCATGCCAATGGCATTGTAGTATCCGCCAATGTGAAATCCACATACTCGGTGATAAGCCATTTGAAAGAGTTGTCTCTAAACTAGTATGCAAGAGGGCTAGCTTCATTTGTATCTTCCAATCCTACTTAGCCGGTGGATGTAAATTCTATGCAATCGTCGACCGACCCAAATCGTAACCAGCAACCAGGCTGGAATAAGAAGAAAGGACGTAATAGTAATCGTAAGGGTGGGAAAAATAATAATAAACCCAAGGAAAATGGTAATAATGAGAGGATGAATAATAATGTTGGTGAGGGAAAGAAAGAAAGGCGTAAGGGGAAATTTCCCTGTAATATTTGTACAGACGATCATCTTACTCATTTATGCCCCAAACTTGTGAAAGTTGTGAGGATCTTATCTCTACCGCCTGGTGTGCTGACGAATCCTTTCCCACATAACTAGCACATGGCCTCAATCTCCTCAAATGTTGGAAATGTGGTCGGTGGAAGTGAAAACCCACCGACACAAGACAATGACCATTTGTGTATCAATATGGTCAATTCTCAGGTTAATGTAGCCACCCGGTCTCGCGATTATAGTTCTTCACAAACTATACCTGGTCTAGAATCTCCTCCTCCTCTTGAGACACCTTTACAAATCGAAAAACCAAAGCCATCGCCTCGTATTTCGAAAGGATTACTCAAGCGCTCTACCCACAATCCAAATGCTAGAGCCTCCCAGAATTAATCTATTGTTAAGGACCTGGGTCAAACCCCTTGTGTGATGTCATCTCTGGAGGTACTCCAGACATGTCCTTCACAGAGGAATGTTTTGTTATCTACGTTATGAGCTCTAGACCCCAGTGGCTCGGAAGTTATCAAGTTTGACATTACATATGTGAATCATCGCTTTCCTTATCATGTGGCATTCCAAATCCATGTGGGTTACTCAAAGTATACCATCAAGCATGTAGTTTTTTATGAAGGCCCTGCAACATGTGTGATGTCCCTGATCTGTTGGAAAGATATCGACTCTCCGACTCTCTTTCAATATCCGACCATGTTAACTACTTTTGACAGTCGTTCCTTCCGCCCTCACGGTATTCTCCTTGCCTTTCTAGTCCAGTTAGGTGGGAAGACGGTAGAGGTGGATTTCTAGGTGGTTGATGCTCCCCTCTATTATAACTTGTTACTAAGACTCAATTAGACTTATGCTATGACTGTCGTCATATCGTCCGTATTTTTCACTCTTTTTTTTCCTCACAATGGGAAGATTGTGATGGTCAACCAATTATCCTTTTCATATGCTAGTCCCAGTGCATTTGTTGAACCGCCAATCCCCATGGTCGACAATTATCAACTAGAAACTGAGAATATCAGGGTCACAATGTATTCATCCCTTATGGGTACCTTCAACTTCATGGCACTGATTCACCATGTTTACGCCATTTCCAGTAGGCCAGTTTCTTACGAGAGGTATGTTCCTTTCCTCACTTCCTATTTTAACGATCCTTGGACCCTACCTTTCTCAACTTTGTCTTGTGAAGTTCAGTCACATGTTGGAATGTCCATACCACTATCGGCAGTGGAGATAGCATATCAAGCTATTCTTGACTCTTCTGCTGATCTCAATCTTATCACCTCGCCGATGAATGAGGAGGATCATGTTCTTAAGCCCATGTGGGATACTTTTTTGTCTTGCTCACATGATTGCCTCGATGATAATTTTCCCTCGAATGAAGCTATCATCAAATCCATGAATGGTTCTGACAAACCTTGGGATGATATGCAGCATCACTCTTATTTTCTCCCAGAGCTTGCTAGAATCGAACAAGACAAATTTTGATATAATTTGAGAGAGATAGTCGGTCACGTCGTAGTTCCACTTTATACACACAGCATTTATGTCAAAGTAAATATGGTGAGTATCTCTCCTACCGTCACGATCGATATCTCGCGTACCCCTGGAAAGATTGAAAATGTACACATTGGTGTGGATTGTTAGCTAGAAGAAATCCTAATATACACCAAACTCTTCAAGGAATTCCGAGATGTATTTTCTTGGTCATATGAAGAGATTCCAGGAATCGACCCTTGAATTATCGAGCATGATATTATAACTTATCTAGATGATAAGCCTATTTGACAATGTCTTAGAGATGTCAATCCCCGGAAGGCCCCTGCTTATATTAAGGCAAAGGTAGAGAAACTACTTAATGTTGGCTTTATCTACCCGATTCCCTTGACTAAATGGGTATCCAATCTCGTTCTTGTGAATAAGAAGAAAGGAACCATCCCTGTATGCATGGAATTTCGAGACCTGAACAAAGCTTGTCCTAAAGACAACTTCCTGACACCTTTCATCAATCAGATTCTCAACAAGTGTGCGGGAAGCGAGGTTTTTTCTTTCATGGAAGGATTTTTCAGGGTATAACCAAATTCAAATTAAACCCGAGGATCAACATAAGACGCCATTTATTTTTCCTTGGGTTACTTTTGCATACCCGAATATGCCTTTCGACCTTAAAAATGTCAGAGCAACCTTCCAATGTGCTATGAACTTCGAATTCCATGATCTTAAGCATATAGTTGAAGCTTATCTTGATGATCTTTCTGCTCACTCTCATAAGAGAGTGGATCACCCTAAGCACCTTCAACTAGTTTTTGAAATATGTCGTCATTATAGAATCTGGTTGAACCCTCATAAATGCATCTTTTGCGTTGGGTCGGAAGTCTTTTGGGATTTTTAGTCTCTGAGACCGGGATCATGGTAGATCCTTTAAATCTTGAGGTAATATTATGATTGCCTCCCCCACGCACTATTTGACAACTTCAAGGTTTACAGAGGAAAGATAACTTTTTACGTCGATTTATAGTAAACTATGCCAATATTACTAATGGTTTCATGCGTCTTTTGAAGAAGGACACCCATTTTATCTGGGATGAGAAAGCCCAGGAATCCTTCGATGCTTTGAAGAAAGCCTTGGTATCAACACCCATGCTAAAGTCTCCTAACTACAGTAGGGATTACTTGCTTTATGTAGCCTTGTCCGAAGAGACGGTTAGTATGGTTTTGGTTCAGGAAGATTATGAGCTCTACGAGCACATCATCTACTATCTTAGTCGAAACTTAGTTAGTCATGAGCTCAAATATTCTCACGTTGAAAATCTAGCTTTGGATGTCGTCCACATAGTCCAACGATTACGCCATTATATATTTCTTTGAAAAACTACTTTGGTTGCCTATGTCAATCCATTTCAATACATCCTTACTAGGCATATCATAGGGGGAAAATACAATAAATGGATTGTCATTTTACAAGAATTTGATCTCGATTTTGCTTCTGTGAAATCTAAGAAATCACTAGTCTTTGCAGAGTTAATATTTGACTTCCCACGATTGGAAGAGGATGTTATTCATGTTGATTCATTTTTGGACGAACACATTTTCCTTGTCTCGTCGTTTGACCCCTAGTATGGAGACATTGTTCTCTATCTTCAAACTTTGAATTTCCCTCAGCATCTCTCACGATATGACCAACGACGTGTACGATACCAAGCTAAGAATTACATTATCGTCAGCAACACTTTGTATCATCGAGGAATAGACAATATCCTCCTTTGTTGTTTAACTCACGAACAAGCCGAGTCAGTTATAAACAATTTCCACAGTGGGGCTTGTGGTGGTCATCTATCTGGTCTTGCGACAACCCAAAAAAAATTGTGAGTCGGTTATTTATGGCCATCTATCTTTAAATATTGCATTGAAGCGGTTAAGAAGTGTCACCCCTGCTAGGTTTTCACTCGGAAAATTCTCTTTCATCCAGGCCCTCTCCATCCAGTCATTACCATCGGTCCCTTCACCAATTGGGGGGTGGAATTTGTGGATTGCAACCCAACTTCGGTTGGGGGGCATCAAAACATTATAGTGGTCATAGAATAATTTACTAAGTGGGTCAAGGCCATGCCTACAGTTAAATCATATGGGAAGATTGTCAACTTCTTCATATTCAATCAAATTATCGCCAGATTCGGTATCCTGAGTGAGATTGTCATTGATCATGGCAGTGAATTTCATAATGAAATAATGGAAGAGCTAGCATCCAAGATGGGGTTGAAGCATGTTCATTCTTCCCCTTAATACCCCCAAGAAAATGGACAGGTAGAGGTCGTCAACAATTCTCTCAAGACCATTTTACAGAAAATTGTCATCCAGAACAAATCTGACTGGCATATTATGCTATATCTCGCACTCTGGGCATACCGAACCTCAATCAAGACTACCATCGAATTTTCTCCTTTCCATTTAGAACACAGTGTGGAGTCAATATTACCTATTGAATTTGAAATCCCTTCTATTAGATTGACAGTCGCACTCCTCCCTGACACTTCCTATCTCGAGCGACGCCTCGTACACCTAGAGAGCCTTGACGAGAAGATTCGAGATGCCTCTACGATTATCGAAGTGAATAAAAGACATGTCAAGGTCCAATATGATAAGTCTGTCTGTCCTAGTTGTACACTGAGGGTGACTTGGTCCTTTTATATGATCAAGCCAAAGAACCACTGGGAGCATGCAAGTTCAAACCCATGTGGCACAGTCCCTATATCATGTGATGTGTCTTAAAAAATGGATACTATGAGTTAGAATATTATGAAGGGAACATGTTGGTCGAGCCTAGGAATGGTCTCTACTTGAAAAGATATTACGCTTGAGCCCCAAGCTTGGGCGTAACTCTTTATATACTAATGTAATTTAGTGTATATATATATTCCCTTTATTTTTTGTCTTTGTCTTTCTTATCAAGTTTTCCCTTGGTTGGTAAATGTCAATAGAGTCTTCGGTCTACTTAGGATTTGTAGATTCCCAATCTCTGGGCACACCAACCACCTGTCATTGCATGACCTCCAACAGATCCTCTACATGAACCATCGGAATCCTATGTGTCAAATGAGATAGGTTTCCCTGCACGTTTTGAAGGATTCTCTCTACTTCTCCTCCCACCGCCTCATCTCCCCAGTGCCTTTGATGATGTCATGGAAGCCCGCCTGGCCGTCACAGACCTACATCTACATCACACAAGTGTTTAGTTAGTACTTAAGAATCATCCAAAAATATTTTTGTTTTACTATACAAAAATACAAAAAAATGAAATATTTAAAAACTTTGACATACCTATGTCCCCGTAGGCGGTCCCTAGTGGCAGTGGCATGTTAGGGCCCCCTATGAATTCGATCCCTACATAGGGGTAGTCATACAAAGAAATGACTTGTCATCTCCACCAATAAAATAAATCATCGTTGTAGGGTGTGGGCACCCTACCTCCCCCCTGTCGTCTCATTACTTCATTCCATTGTGCCATGGCCAGATCGCGAGGTCCTTGAGGAGTTATCTTGAGTCTAGGTCCCAAACCTGGAACTCGGTCGAAGAAAAAGCTACACAAGATAGATGCAAACCTGAAGTTCCTCTTGTCACCCTGTTTGCATTCTGTCAACTGGCTTTTCATATTAGCCAGTAGTGAGGTGCACCAATCGTACATTATGGGTCTCAAGCACTCCATAGAATATAACATGATCGGCCTTGATGCCTAGTGAAACAAATCCAATCCTGTGATCTTGGTCAAAATGAGGACAACAATCTTGAGGCTTAGATTGTTGATCTCTCAGATGGGGAGTTGACTCCCGACCTTCTTAGTCCCTATTATACAGTGAGTGTCTATGTACTCTTCTATCTTCATACCACTCCCATCTCCCCAGGCTGCAGAATTCATAGTCACATATAGGGTTGAGTACATGCAGTCTGTATTTTACACAGTCACGTATAACCTTGCGTATACGCGACCCGATGAGTGGTAACCCGCGTAAACCTAAATACCTAATTTTGCACCTTAAATAACTCATTTTTTGAAACCTAAATACAAAATGTAATCCACTATTAAGGAAGAGTAGGGGGAGAGGAATTACATGGTCCATACGGTCTCTGATTCCGTCACTCGACGCTCCCACAATCACCAGTTGAAGATCAGAGGTAATCTGGTCCAATTTTCACTATTTGGGTAAAAAGTCAAATGACATAGTAAAATTTGGTTTTTGTTACTATTTATAGCAGTTTTTACCCACTTTATATAGTTTCAAAATCTTATTTTTTCCTAATGGACTAATACAACGGTGGATTGAATTGGTTTTTGTAGTTTTCTCCAAGGATTCTTGCGGTTTTTAGTGTTATGTTGACCATTCATAACTACGGATAGGTATTTTTTCTACCCAACATATAGGATAGGTATTCGTTCAATCATGCACATTTTCATTGTCCTATAATTGCCACTCATATGCCTTAGGTAAGAACCCATTTTTTGCGACACGAAACCCTCCATCTGCTACAAGACATGTCGTTATCAAATGGTAGAGACTTACCAAACATGGGTACCCTAGTTAGAACCTCTGTTCCATTTGGTGCCCATGCAGAGATTTTTTCCGTAGGATCGAGAGTCCCTTATAGCTAATACATGAATTTATGTTGAGCCTCACTTCTCACTCATAAACATGCTGACCTATACCTATAGGACTCCCAGCCGAGTTTGATTTAAGCCCTTTTCCGACTCGTTTTCAAAAAGTGAAAATATTGTCGAGTGAACTTGTCTCTTTCACACTCGTAAATTGGATTTGAAAAGACATCTATTTGGTACAAGGTTATCCCTTTTTCAAAACAAGTAGAACAATATTATGAAAAAGGACATTTTTTTGTGCTAAGTCGTGATTTCATCTCATGCCCTTGCTTGAAATATTGAGCCTATAGTCGGTTCTCGATTTGCATTATAAACCATTTGCCTCAACAATTTTTCATCCTCAACCAAGAAGAGCCTCGTTTATATCCTTCACAATTTGACACCCTATACCTAGGAGGGAACATTCCCCCGAGTGTCCATCTCCCGCATGCACCTCCTTGCATTGAGCATAGGTATGTTCCACTGCTAGAACTAGTTTTTCTTACTTGCGACACTCGTTTCCTCCTCTGTATCATAGCATTCATTTGACTATGAAAAACAAAAAAGACAGGCCAGAAGGGAGTATCATATTATATTTGCAGAAGTTGTGTCATCTTTGAACAGAGAACAAAGTTATTGAGTCCACTTGTCATCATAACTTTGGGTTTAACATGGCCTTAGGAATTTGATCTCGTTATAGAGAGTTTTCTCCCTTGACTGGTTACTCTTCCAGTCCCTATGGAGAAATTGATTGATGCCTCCTGCATCTCATGGTTCCATCATTGAGTATATGATGTCGGAGTATTCCATATGTCTCATGCTCTTGTTCAAAGGATGTCTATCAACATGTGTCATCCATTCCTCAGAACTCTTGACTTTTCATGTCATCCATACCCTCATTTTGTCTCATAATCACATGATGTTGTAGTCCTATTACACACCCTGGTCGTACTTTCATCATTGGTAGGTAACCTTGAACCCAACAGTCGAAATTTCATCATTGGTCGTTGACTAGCTGGTTTCCCTTATGTTTGACATGACTAGCTGGTTTCCCTTGTGTTTGACAGAAAGACATATATTCACACATTGGGATTTGTACAGTGTCTTGGATTCCATTATCCTTATTGGTGGTTTCCTCTCCTTTGTCAGCAGTTTTCCTCATTGACTTCTATTCAGAGGGTCTTTTTTGTGTATCGCTTGCACTTGGCACATGCGAAAGACACACAGGGTCGTTGGTTCGTGAACATGTTCTTCATATGATTTCCTCCAAATCATCAAGCTCATGCTTTATACCTCGTGTTGAATGATGAGAGATGCCTTAATGATCTCCTTTCAGTGGGTCTCCTTCCATCGACTTCATCTCATGTATTTTGGAAATGAGACCTAGAGTTCTATGAGTACCTAGAGGCTTGCAGTCATTAGTGGCAGGTTCTCTTTCCATCAATAGTTGGGAATACAACAATGTCTCATGATCGATGGATTCTTCAAGTGTTCGAGCCCGACTCCTTTATTCACACTTGTAAGAATGTACTCGGTGCCTTGATACCTACTTTCATCATCGGTAGGATGTCTCATGTTTGTTAACGGTATACCTCAATGACCAGTAATAAAATGAAGTCTCATTGTGTTCGACCTCAACTCATTTATTCACACGATGTAGACTTGCACCTTTTGCGGATTGTGTAGAAGACTTGAAGACATCAGTATGTAGCCACATATTTCCTGAGATGTTGCTTCCTTTTCATTGGACCAGTACCTATGTGACTTCAGTGATCATGGGAGATCAGATTGTACTCCATTGTATACAGACATCTTCAGATTGATTTTGAGACTGGTTCTACTAGGCCTTGTTCGTGACTATGACAACCTTTGGCATGTAACCACATTTGTATTTTCCTATTCATGACCACGGACATTTGTTTGGAATATTTTCAAATGGATCTGCAGTGTAATTCAAATTGGCAGCCATGTATGAAAAGTTAGTACATATGGTAATGAGCAACTAGTTCTTCCAGCTGGGTCCCCATTACTCCACTTCTCGTTTTTATAATGTATTTCGGCCATCGCAGATACTCCTCTGACCTCACACATTAGGGGGCATATGTTATAGAAATATTTGCCTCACCCCATGAAATATTTCACAGAAGGCATTTTTCCATTTCCCTATGTAGACTTTTAATCCCTTTTTGCAAATCCTAGAGCTAAAAATACAATTTTTCCACATATACGCACCTTGCCTACTATACAACATGTGTATACATAGGTTGCACCACTATAGCCCACGTACATTGAAAAATATTCCCAAGATTGAAAAATGGTGTCGGGTTTCCATGTCAAGACAAGAGATCAATTATCCTTGGCCTTCCATATACTGGAAACGTTCCGACTCGGCCCTTTAGTTCCACTTGAAGGCTATAAATGGGCCAATTCCGAGCTATGGAAAAGAGGAAAAAGAATTAAACTTTGAGAGAAAATTTACTCTGGAGGAATTATTCACTTCACATTGAGTCTGTATCCCTTTATCCTTTAATTATGAACATAGTGTTCATCCCCCAAGCTCTTCCCTTACTGATTGAGAACTTCATTGTCTCTCTTATATGATCTTGCCTTTGGTGGAGGATTGAAGTAGTGGAAGCCCAGCTGGAAGGAACTTAGTTTCTCGGTTCTGAATCGTGCTGACATGGAAGTCTGTAAATTATTCACTTATGTTGTTTATATATTAATAGAAATACTCTTTTCTCATCCAATTGATATCTTGCAAATATCTGAATTATTATTCCATCGGCGTATTTATTATGAAGGTTAATGGATTATGTTATTGAATGTGATAACATCATATATTATCACCATATGTTTGCGTTGCTTGGTTATTGAGGACTAGTTGCAGGTGTTTTTCTTTGGGTCAAATGCTCAACGGTGGACTTCATCGAACATTTGGACGAGGTAGGCCTTTTATCTTGTCTTTCTAGCACATTTATTTATATATCATACTTGAGAATAGAGTTTATTTCTGCAGTCATTTCCGTCTGTTGTGGTTTTCCCCTAGCCATAGAGAGAGATTTTCCTCGTAATAGTCCATAGCCTTGAACTTTTCCTTTGTCGATCATCTTAGAGCCTATTTCGATAGCCAATAGCTCTTGTCGTATCTGATTCAGATCATGTGGTATAGATGTTATATCTTCTTTTCAACCAATCATTGTCACCATACGGGTTGTAGCCATCAAAACGCCTTTGAGACACATGGTAAAATGATTTTGTATATGTGGGTTGTAGAAATTCGTCCTTCAATATTTAAAAATGAATTTTTCATCTACAAGTGTGATTTCATTGATAAATCTACACAAAAATGGAACCGTTTTTAACAACTCTCATACTTGCTAGAATTGCGTTGGTGGACTTGCACATAATATAAGGTTGTTGGAGTCTCATACTACTACTTCTTGACAACTGGAACTCGGACTGGTTGAGCTAACTCCACGATATGTTGTATGCTTGAAATTTAGACTTAATTTGTTTTGATGACTTTGCAAAGTGTGTTTGCTTGATATTTGGAGGATGTTTTTTACACATCAAAATGCCACACTTAAGTACCTCACCCTAAGTGTCGCAAGTGTCCTAAAAGTGTCGTATTCACCTTGGTAAGTATTGCAAGTGTCGTCAAGTGTCGTATGCACCTTACTAAGTGTCACATGCACTTTTCTATGTGTTTATATGTGTTTTGACCCCTTAACACCATGAAAGAACATTTGTCACAATCCCTAGTCAATGAGGAGGAAAAATGTATCATATGAAGGTCAAAATACTATGTGCATGTGAATTATTTATTAATATTCATAAAAAGGAAATTAATTTAGTGTGAGAATCCACCTCACATTTAGTTTCCTAATCTAAAGGAGAGATTGAGAATATCCTGAATGGTTGAGATATTTTCTCAAACCAAAATCCTAATTTGGTGGATCTTGAGAGATATTCCCTCCTTAAAAACCTTGAGAGATATTTTCACACTAAAATTCTTGAGACATATTTTCTCCCTAAAAATCTTGGAGATCCCATTGTAGTGGATCTAATGAGTGATCTTCTCCATGGTGGTTAAGCCTGCAAATTCTATATAATGAGGGCTTTCCATGGAGGAGGGATTATTAGAGGTATCAAACCTTTGATTCTGGAGAAACGAAGCTTTTAGATATCAAACTTATGATATTGGTAACATCGTGCAAGGGTTGGATGAGGGGATATTGGAGGAGTGTTGCATCATCATCCATGTTTTTAAGTATTATCTTTGTGTTCTCATTTTAATATACTTGGCCTAATTCCTTCAAGCTTGTGTATTCTTGCATATGCTTGTCTATTGTTCCTTCAATCTTTGTAGATGAATTTTTTTATCTGATATTGTAGAGTAGGAGTTCTTTGTTTCTCTTTGTTGTCTATTGCATTGCAGGTAACAATTTGCGCTAAGGAGTTTGGAGATCAAGATCAGATTGGAAGCAGTGAGGACAAACTTCGAAACTTAGTGTCCACTTGTGTTTTTCTTTCTTGGTTTAGGGGTCAGTAATCCAAGGGAAAGTTCACATGTCCGCAGGGGAATATTTTTGTAACAGAAATTGGCAAATCCAGTGTGGAAGGACATTGACTTGTCTTTCCTTGGATCATCTGATATTTTTCCAACCTTTAGATCATATTTGTTGTTTGTTTTTTATCTGCTTCCCTTTCTCTCTTATTCATTGAATATTTCACAAATGTTTTGGCAAATGTTTTTGAGTTTTAAGCCTTATTTCTTAGTTTTTGGGAAGGGTAGCGCTCCTTTGCTATGTATACTAGATCATTGATCTATTATCAACACTCCCCTATAGTGTATACCAGAGATTTGTAGCACTCTGTCCCTTTGGAAACATGAACGTTGATCTCCTTTTCTGGGTTTTTCTTCCCTTTTTTTCTCACTTTTTCTCAGTCTAATCCTGAGGGGATTTTTTCTCAGAGACCTTTGAATATTATTGAATTTTTTTTTCTAAGAGTTGGGAATTTATCACTCATTTAATTTTATCCTTTGAGTTTGAAAATTTTCTCTTACTTGTGGTCCCCTCGGGTTAACACGATCCCTTGGTTCTTTTTTCCTTTTGAGTTTATCTAATCTTCATCTCATAAAGATTTCAGATTGCTTGATTGTTTAGGATTGTTCATCAACTAAGGTTTGCAAAGGTTGCTTGGTATTGAGCCTTCTTGTATTCATTTGAAACATCTCACTTCTTGGATGATTAAGACTCTTATGACAACCTAGCTTGATTTTTGTTTCTTGTTGCTCATCATTTGAGGATTTTCATGAGTGTTTGTTTTCTTTCTCTTTTGCATCATTGAGTTCTTGATTGAATAGGTTATTCCCTACTTGTTTTCTTCCAGTTCTCATCACTTTGAGTGAACTTTGTTTGATTTATTTTTTCCTCGTAGTTATTTGTTTTAAACTTAGATATTTTTCATCTGAAAGATAAGAAGCGAAAAGTTTTCATATCTCCTTGCATAGTTAATCAAACGAAGAAATTGTGCATTCATTAGGAAGTTTGCTTTGGTTTATGTTTGGAAAAATAGCTATTTTTCATGTGCATTTTGGTTTTCGAAAACATTTGCTTGGTATTTTGGCATCATATTGATCCCAGAAATTGAAATTTGCATTGTTTTGAGTGCTTGCTTGTGTTAAGAAGAATAAAACTCTTCTCCTTATCACACGTAGATATCATCGAAAGAAAGAACTACATAGCATTATTTTGCATTCTTTTGGAGTCAAGTCTCTTACACATCATCAGTTTCATCTCTGTGAATCCTTTGAGTTAAAATCCATTAAAATCAACCATGCACTAATAAAATCAACTCAATTTTTATTTTCTTTTTAGCACACCAACAGTAGCTTACGATTAGGGTCTTTGGACTAGCTGAAGTGAGTAAATTGTCCAAGACTACTAAAGAGACTATATAACACTAAAGAGCATATAAATCCAACTTTTGTATAATCATAGTTGGGAACCCCCTCTCACACAGGGGATAAACCCAAGGTTTTGTGCGGGAGAGCAACGTAGATTACCCCTCCAAAGATTAACCAATCTTAGTGGAAAGACCGTATATTGGGGGTTGTTCTTGAGAAACCACTAGTTTCATTTGGTCTCGGTGCCTCATGAACTCTGAATCCATTTGGGGTCCTTTGGAGTCCTACCGGTCCACTTTTCTTTAGTTCTCTTGAAGAGATTCAGACTTTGATATCATTCCCATATGTTCGGTCCCGACTATCGACTGTACCCCCCCAGAGGCTGACTATGAGTTGGTAACCTTGGTGTCCTTTCCTAGGTACCTACAGAGGTGATTGTGGGTGTATTCCCACAGTACCTAGGGAAGACTTTGTATCACACTCTCAGTACCCTTGGAGGGTGATCCCACGAAATTGAGGGTTTCTTGCACCAATAAGGACTGTTATGTGGAGGTCGAGGTAAGTTCTTCTCACTTATTCATTGGCATATTGATATCATGTCTTCGGAAGATCCTTAAATTGGTTGTTGCTTGGTTGATTGCTTTTACTTTTCATAGGAGTTTGTTTCTTTGTTTTTCATAGTCGGCCTTAGGATCAAAATTTTCACAATATACAAGGCAAGGAACTTGATACTCAGGAACCAAAACATAATCTTTCTTACCAAGAAATGATCGCAGATCACACTTCTGAAATTGGGAGCGTCGCTCTTGGAAGTGGCCATCACATTGAAGAACTAGTCCCAACCTTCATAGAAATATTGCCATCTTTTGTGAATCCTTCGTTTACCAATCCACTTGGCCAGCCACTCTTTGATCCACCATCCACGATATATGATGATTATTATTCTTCTTATCATGTACTGCTCGGTTCCACCATTACACCATATTTTGGCATAAACCCATCGATTTTTTATTTTCCTAAAGGACTTGGGAATTCATATTTTTCCACAACTCCCATAGTTGATATTCTTGGTTCTTATTCTTTACCAGAAACATCAGTGACCCAGGTGACCCAGACTCAACCACTTGTGCATTTATATCCTCTTTCACATGAGTTGGGTAATATTCCTGCTTCATTTTTTCCACACATGCACACACCAAGTGATTTACTTGGTCATCCCATAGGTCAAATGGTCGGTAGTCAAGTCGTTCACACAACCATGGTTACACAAGATACTCAACCTCCACCTCACACATCACAAATTAGTATTCCCTACATTGGAGGTCAATATTCAATGGGAGTCCAACCTTCAACTAGGGGGCAACCTTATGTTACAAGGAAAAATTTTACTGGGGGAAACCTACATGGTTGCAACATCAACAAGCATGGGGAAAAACCACTTTTGCAAGTCCTTCTATCCCTACTACCACTAGTCTGTATCCTGGACATCCATATCCTATAGTTGTGAATCCTTTGTGGACTCAACCCAATTCAACGGGCATTCATTCGCAAAGAACTATGTCATATCAATCTGTAAACCCCACGATTCAGATGCAACAGTCCCTTCCACTTCCATACATAGGGGGACCAATAGGTCAACCGCAGTACATAGGAGGTCCATATGTTTAATCATAGTACATGGGTGGACAAGAAGGACAACCACCTTGGACAACCCAGAAAACCATCGTATATGGGAGGACCATCTATTTTTTTCATCTCTCTACAACTTGGATATGGTCCTACTGGTGTTCCTATGCAATATGGTTATCACCTGTTGGCACGGGGGAAGACCCAAGGTTCAACGCTTCAGAAGTGCACCAACAAAACCCTAACTACCAGCCCTTTCGGCAACACCTGCGAAGCAGATGAAGTCTCACTCGAGGTAGAGGCAGGGGTGGTTGCAGGACTCCAGTGTCTACAACCTTAGCTGGGACACAGATATTTGATTAAAACACCTTAACAGAGCACTTAGCGGTTTTCATTCATTAGTAATTAGCCTTTGTCTACAACGCAGATAAACCCTAATTACAGCGCAGCACAATATTCAACAAGATTCCACACATTCAAGCACTAAGCACATCAACATAGATCATATCTAGCATCTTATTCACATCATTAGGCACTAAGTTATCATATTTATCTAAGCATACATCATTGCACTAAGTATTAATCATATGAACCATAAAACAACCATAATGCACAAAGCAACCACAACACAAGATATATGTGGTTCACCCCCAGCCTGGGGCTACGTCCACCAACTCTTCTTCTCTTTATTGTCTTATGTCAATCTTCTACATGCACAGAGCCGCAAGGTACTACTCCGCATAGGACAGGAGATATGCGTGCACCTCGCTAGATCCTCCTTCCTCAAGCTAGGTTACAGCACAAATCCTTTATAAAGTCACTTGCACTTAGCCTTGCAAGTCTCACACATTATGCAGAAAGCATTTACAACTACCACTTGCACTTAGCACATTGGCCTTCACTTGCCCTTACCACCCCCCCCTACTTGAATCACCTAGATTTCTATTTATAAATTACAAAATGGGCCTAAACATGGGTAAACCCATGGGATGACATCCCCAAACCCGTTACATAAGCCCAAAACCCAAAACTCCCTAAAAGGGGTCGAGATCCTTCGATCTCTGATTTGACTTGCACTTCACCTTCGACAGCCTATCGAAGTCCCAAAATAGGTCAAACTTGACCAAGGATCTCCAAAACTTGGTCAAGGGCCAACAGGCCCCCAACACTCACCTGTGACTCATCTTGAGTCACTCTGATCTGGGTAGCTCTGCCTCAAAATACTCAAGCCTAGCTCGAGCTTCTTCGACCTGTTGCTTCGCCAAGGCTTCCTGCTCAGCGAACTCTTGAATAACTTCCTCGTTCACAGGTCCCTCTAAGTTTTGTTCTACTGAAGTGACTACTTGTTCCAGTTCTGCTCCTCGGCCTTCAATCTCCTCAAACAGTTGGCAAGCTTCGTCCTGGACTGGTTGGAGCCTCTGAGTCACTTCCATAACTTTTCTCTGTATGGTGTGGACCTACTGTTGAGCAGTGAATTGTTCCTAGGATCTTTTCATTCTTTCAACTACTGACAAGATCTTCAATTGTTCATGTATTTTCGCCACTTGTTGCTTTGCCTCCTACAGTTGTGACTCCAGTGTCTTCAGTTCAGTTTGTTCAGCGTTATATGAGGGACAGCCTCAATAGCCCTCTTTAACTACAGGTAGTAGGTGTGGAACACCACGTTTGACTGCCATTGTTTTCCCATATCGCTCGAATACCAAAGCAAAGTGAAATTCACAGCTAAGGGTTCAGATGGCTCTAATTCAAGGAAGGTCACACCTTCCGGCATCTCCAAAGCTATGAACGTGATGAGGATCAACAGCCAACTAAAATGGAACTCATAGCCCTGATCTTGAGCTTCTCTATAGTCTTGGTCTAACTGGTTCACTAAGTACTTTTCCCAGTTCATTTGTATCCCCTCCATGCATTTTCCTGCGAGGTCAACAACAAACCCTGTGACCTACGTGGGTCTGTTCTTCTGGACTAGCTTACCAGCAATCAACTAGAAAGAAAGGTGCATTGCGCCATTCTAGATGGATGCTACCTTGTATCCCCGCTTCCCCTTCTCCACATCGTCATATGTTTCTTTAATATTATGTGCCAGGGCACAGTCTGCATCCTTCCCTGGGTAAAAGTCTTGTAGGTCTGCTCCCTGCATGCTCAATCCAGTGATCTGATGGATCAACGTCGGGTCGACGGTGATGCGTTTGTCTAGCCACAAATAACCTCCATGGAATCTCGACAACAGGATCTTAATTCACACGTTAACCTCCTGGTGCCTTCCAAAATAAGGTATTTTCATTACGTTCAGGATGGTGGACTGTGCGAGGTCCATAGTCCATGGTTGGGGGATTATCCTCGAATTCTTCCCCTTCATCCTAGTCAAATTCCTATGAGGGGTGAGCATGTTGAAGTTCTTACAATCCCCTAGGTTAAAGTTGTTGATCTTTAGTGTCATGATCTTATCTGGCTCATGCTTGCTTGTGCATATCCCCTTTGGGAGGTACGTAGTAACCAAGGTGTAGTCGACGTCCCTGGGGACACTGTCATGATTCACCGTGTTAGCCAGAGGTGGGATGTAGTCGGGCAGGATGGATGGGATTAACTTTACGTTCACCAATTCATCTCGATGCTTGGTTCTTTTCTCAACCGCAGCTCGGGATGGTCCAGATCCGTGAGCAATTGATGAGGAGGCTTGCACTCCTCTCGTCGATGAAGCTTGAATTTCGACAGACATCACCTTCTCAGCCATAAGTTCGATGAGAAATTATTCGATAGAATTTTCTACGGCACTGAGTTCATCCGACATGCACGCTTGATATTGGATCACTCAGGTTGATGAAAAAATGCTCAATGTAATAGAACATGTAGCAAAGTCTTAGTAAGCACAACACAGTAACAATGAGTTCTCTTGTTGGCTCAGATACAATTCGTGAAAGTGTGCTCGGAACAACAGTCAACGGAATAAGTAGACAATGATGTAACAGATCCCTCCAACGAACAAGAGGCCTTCATCAATGCAGTTTTGTCCATTACGGCGCGGTCCCAATGGTCCGATGGCAAGCTTTATGTCCATAATTGTTGTTCTAACCGTTTGGGAACATCAATCTAACGGTTATAATGCCTACAACAGTCATATCGATCTGCCATGGCGAAGTGCCAATCTGAGTTGCTCTGATATTATGGTGAAGTTTGAATTCTGGAGACCTTCCTTCTGTGAAGTCTTCTCTGGAAATTCCTGTAATTTCTCTAACTTTGCTTTCTTCTTGATGAGCTTTCTAGCCTTCTTTCTTGTGATCTGCGTCTCAGTATTCCTCTTTCCATTCTGATTCTTATCTCCTCTTGGTATAATAACTTTGTGATGGTGATGGTCTTTACTAGGGTTCAAGGGAAATACGTATTCTATGTCTGGGGTAGATGCTATACTCTCTTATACAGACAGGTGTTTCAAATCTACTTGTGTTCTTTCAACTTTGACATCTAGATTTTTGATCCTTAGTAGCTTCAACTGGTTTTCTTTTTCTTCCAGTAAGTGTGCTATTCTCTTAGCCATGAAGTCCCTTAGTTCTTGATTTTTTTTTCTAGAGCTTCCTCTACTTTTCTCCGGGTCTGGTCTTTCTCAATCCATGGTTTTCCTAGTAACATAGAAAATGGGGCGTTGTTCTCAATAAATTTAACAACCTCAAATTCTTCTTCTGTCAAAGTGCCATGAGCACTCATAGATGTCTGGGTAAGTCTTCCACATAGGGTTATCATCTTTCCTCTAAATAATCCTATTCCTCTGAATGAATGAATCATAGCATGCTTTCCTAAAATTTCCCAAGTTCTTTCTGTCATAATATTCACTTGTGTTTCCTCATCTAGAACACATTCTATGTCGAAGTCTCCTATTCTTGTTTCTATGCATTATTTCTCTTTGAATATCTCTGATAAGTTGATATCTTTGTGGTCATTTAGGGTTTCTTTTATTTGTATTAATACAGTCTCTGATTATTTCTAAGGTTCTTCCATGGTCTCAGTTTCTTGGTATTCCTCGGGGTTTTCTTGTCTCATATTCATTCTTTCAACCTTAACAATCATTCTAGGGTAATCCAGAACGTCATGGTCCATAGATTTACAACAAACACAACTAGGTCTTCTACCAGGGCATTCCTTAGCAAGGTGTCTCGGTCTTCTGCAACTATAACAAAGATTTAATCCTCTCTTTCTCTTAAATGATCCCCAACCTTTCTAGTACTACGCATTAGGATCATGGTGGCTAACCTGCAAAAATTTATTCCTAGGATCCTCCATCCATTTGTTAGTCCAAACATTCTTTCTCTGCATAGGAATAACATATCTTTAATTATTTCAATCAGATCTACTCATATCAAACCTTCTTTCTTTTAGTTGTGCCCTACTTTTCAGACTAGAACAAAATTTATCAAACATACCTAGATCTGTACTTTTGAAAAAAAAAAAATCCACTTATCTTACCCTTAACAAACCACAAAGATTTAAAATCTTACCTCTTTAATCAAAAAAAAAAATCACTTTACCTTTATCAGAGCACAAAGCTTTCAGATCTTACCTATTTTCTTTAGATCTGCCTCCTTTCTTAGCACAGAGCTTTGTATTCAAGTAGAATAATGCACACTAAAGAAACAGATCTACGCACATAGATTTATTTATTTTCCTCAGTTCCCAACAATCACAGTTTCATGTCCCAGAAATGGAACCATTTGTTGGCATAGGGGAAGACCTAGGGTTCAATGCTTCAACAGCGCACCAAAAACACCCTAACTACCAACCCTTTCAGCAACACCTGCGAAGCAGATGAAGTCTCACCCGAGGTAGAGGAAGGGGTGTTTGCAAGACTACAGTGTCTGCAACCTTAGCTGGGACACAGATATGTGATTACAACACCTTAACAGAGCACTTAGCCGTTGTCATTCATTAGTACTTAGCCTTTGTCTACAGTGAAGATAAACCCTAATTATAGCGCAGCACAGTATTCAACAAGATTCAACACATTCAAGCACTAAGCACATCAACATAGATCAGATCTAGCATCTTATTCACATCATTAGGCACTAAGCTATCATATTTATCTAAGCATACATCATTGCACTAATAATTAATCATATGAACCATAAAACAACCATAATGAAAAAATAAACCACAACACAGGATATACGTGGTTCACCCCTAGCCTGGGGCTATGTCCACCAACTCTTCTTCTCTTTATTGTCTTATGTCAATCTTCTACATGCACAGAGCCGCAAGGTCCTACTCCACATAGGACAGGAGATCTGTGTGCACCTCGCCAGATCCTCCTTCCCCGAGCTAGGTTACATCACAATCCTTTACACAGTCTCTTACAGACACTTTCACTTAGCCTTGCAAGTCCCACATAGTATGCACAAAGAATTTACAACTACCACTTGCACTTAGCACATTGGCCTTCACTTGCCCTTAGCACCCCCCCTACTTACATCGCCTAGATTTCTATTTATACATTACAAAATGGGCCTAAACATGGGTAAACCCATGGGCCGAAATCGCCATACCTGTTACATAATCCCAAAACCCAAAACGCCCTAAAAGGGGCTAAGATCATGTGATCTCTGCTTCGACTTGCGTTCCACCTTCGACAGCATGTCGAAGTCCCAAAATAGGTCAAACCTGACCAAGGATCTCCAAAACTTGGTCAACGGCCAACATCACCAGTATCAACAACCTAACTAATAGCTACCATTCTTGGATACATTAGTTCTTCCAGATCTATCATGTTTAACAAACAATCCCATCCTTCATGCCCCGTTTTGGTCACCGCCCCTACCAAATTACCTTCCGACATTCTGAAATTTGACAGAAAACCTGGGGAGGATCCTAACAATGAGGTTATGACTTTCCACTTATGGTGTTCTTCCAACTCTTTGATGGATGATTCCATTCATCTTAGACTTTTTCATAGAACACTTATAGGTGTGACAGCAAAATGGTACATTGAATTTCCGCGTAACTATTTTGTCGACTTTAACTCTCATTCCATGGCTTTCCTAACACATTTTCAGTTTCCTATACGGTACGATATCGGTAGAAATTTTGACCTCTCTCCTTCAATCCTCTTTCACCCACATCTCTGATCATATTAATGAGTGGAGATGACGGAGGCGGTTGATTAAAGCTCCAATTCTAGAGCAACTCCTCGCGTATTGGTTTACAAAGTCCTTCTTGCCTCCCATTTCTCGCGATGTTGCTATGGTAAATGTAGTTACTAAGGAGCAAGATAGCATTCGTGCGTAGTATTTGGACTTGGTTTACTCCCAATCCGACACACTTTATGATATGATCCCTAATGTTCCTCGTTCCTCAAATGATCTATTAAGACCTACTTCGAAATCTAGTTTCATTCCAAACACCATAACTACTTCCACTCCTACTCAAACCTCCTAGGTGAATGTGGTCCAATTCACTTCATTTCAGCAACCAGGAGGTAAGAAGAAAAACAAGGGAAAATCCAAGAAACCTTCTAATGAGAAAGATAATCCTAAGTCTGTTGATACTCAACCGAAAAGGAAACCTAAATCTCCATGTATGATTTGTGAGGAATACCACTACATGAAATAATGCCCTCATCGTAAAGTTGTCACTAAATATCTGAAGGGTACCTCCCAACTGGTTCAGTGGAAACATTTGGTTGCACAAAACTCTATCCCTCCGCAAGGAGGCGACCCAGGTCATTCCCACCATGGGGATGCTTCCACAAGTGCCTCTGATTTTTACATGTTTAAGATGGTTAATGTCACAACTCGTGCAAATACCTATAACACTCCTCCAGGGGATAAGACTAAAGGGAAGGTTGTCGACCAACCTTCTAACTCTACTCATCCTCCATCTTCCAATCCTCTTCAGACTGAGAAGTCAATTTCTGATGCAACATTGTGCCCACCCAAGAGCGTAATTCGAAAAGCGATATTGAATCCAAATACCTGTGCTTCCCAAAAATACAACATCGTTGAAGATTTAGCACAAGCGCCTTGCACTATGTCAACCCTCAAAGTCCTACAACATTTTCCAAATCAACGTAGGACCCTGTTGTCATCCATTGGAGCCATGGATCCTGAGGAGTTGAACTTGATTATGTTTAACCTGGATTATTTTAAGGGGAAAGTCTCCCACCACCTAGCATTCCAAATTCAAGTTTTGGTTGGTGGAAAGAACATCCATCGTACTATTTTGGATGAGGGAACCTCGATTTGTGTCATGTATTTACCTTGTTGGATATCCCTTGGTTCTCCTACACTTACCTCATTTCCTACCACCCTAAAAGAGTTTGATGGACATGGCTTCCAACCTCACAGACTCTTTCAATCTTTTGTTGTGACTTTGAAGGGTAAAACTGTTTCGGTTGATATCGAAGTATTCAACGTGCACCTGGATTATAATTTGTTACTTGGTCATAGTTGGTTCTATGTAATGACTATCATCACATCTTTGGTGTTTTGTATCTTACGATTTCCCCATCAAGGAAATATTATCACTATTGACCAACTTGAGTATACAGCTCTAGATCTCAACAATATCACAGTAAATAATGTCTCTTTTCTAGGACAAAATAATTTTGAGAGTGTAGGTGTAGGTCTTCTCAAGGATTCCTCGCTCATGGGGGTTTTTCCTCTGCCTACTCCTCTCACCACGCAGGTTGCCACATTAAACATGATTTCGACTCAGGTATGACAATCCTTCGATTCATCTCATCCTTTGGTAGTACCTGGTATCGACGATCATAGTTTGTTGTCTCTATCAATCTTGTTAAAAAATGAAACAGACCCCCCTCCTTTACAATTGATTCTCACTCTGGATCAATTACTTTAACCTTGTTTTCCTCCGACTAGTGAAAATGTTTCCATTAGTAACCAGAAACATAAATGAGGAAACAAGAAGAGTCTTCATAGGAAATGACGCTTGGGGGGCAAGTCTCCAACCTATGTATATCATGTTGGAGAAAAACCATTGAATTATGCGAAATAAGTTGGGGGAAAACTACCACCAGAGAGACACGTTGCTAGGAGTGATCCTCGTTCGAAGGTCATTCCCATTGTAACGTAGCAGTATTTTTCTAGAACGATCTTAGTCTTTGTTCTTTCTTGTGCTCATAAATACATGAGAATAAGTTACCGAGCTTATTCTTTGTTCTTTCTTGTGCTCATAAATACGTGAGAATGTGATTGTTGACAACGAGTTTTGTCAATAGTACTTAGCCCGCAAAGCATTGTCAGGCTCCCCCCTCATTCTACAATTTCGGGTGCAAGTTGTACGCACTCCCGCTGAGTTACCACTACACATTCAAGGAAAGTTACATGATCATTCAAATGAAATCAAGTTCATTACAATTTTTCAGTGCAAGGTTCCTGTCGAAATTATCATGGCTCTTAACCTTTTACTAAACATGCCCCTTCTCTCGTTCCTCTCATTGCTTGCACTCTCATATTTTCCACAGTGACACAATATGTTTTGAAGCCACATACAAAACTCTTTGTTATCATATACATAGATAAAGTTTTGGAAGCCAGCTAAATTTATATCGTATATCTATCAAATATTTTACTTCCTTATTGCTACATCATCCGCTTTCCAAAGATGGCCCTCGTGCCTCTTTATATAACTATAGCTTTGTTTTCAATAAAAATTCCATGCCATTGCATGTTATGACCTTAACTTTATCCCTAAAAGAAAAATATATCATTCATTTCACATGACATCTTTATTATTATTATTTTAATCAAGATTTTGGTCTCCACTTTATTAAAAAGGGGATAACGGAACTATTGATGGTCAGGGTGTCATTTGGTGGGATTGGTTTCATAACCATACAATTAATTTCACTTGGCCTCACCTTCTAGAGCTGAGAAGCTCAACTCACATTCTGATTGCAAATTTGACATTTCTGAATTCACCATTTTGGGACATTCATCCAGTGTATAGCAGCAATGTGCGAATCCAGAACATTATGATTCTTGCACCATCTGGCTCACCTAATATTGATGGAATCGCTCCAGATTCTTGCACTGATGTTTTCATTGAAGATCGTTACATTAGCACCCGTTATGATGCAATTGCTATAAAGAGTGGTTGGGATGAGTATGGTATTACTTTTGGCCATACTAGTTCCAACATTATTATCTTCCATATAATCAGTCAAAGAAACACAAGTGCAAGACTTGCATTGGGTAGTGAAATGTCTAGAGGGATCATAGAGATTCATGTAGCAGATATTCTTGTAATCAACACAGAAATAACTATCAGTGTAAAGACGTCTGCAGGCAGAGGAGGTTATGTAAAGGATATCTTTATATCCAATGTGACGATGAAAAATGTGAAGTATGCCATTGGTTTCACTGGGTTCTATGGCGACCATCCTGATGATCACTATGATCATGATGCTCACCCTGTTGTATATAGGATAATATTTAAGGACATTGTTGGCGAGAATATCAAAATTGTAGGTAACTATGATGGGATACAGAAAGCTCATTTTAGTAATGTTTGTATGTCATGGAAATAAGAGGTGAACGTGTGTACAGTAAGCTTAAATATGAATCTGGAGTTCACCATGTTCAACATGTTCCTCAAATAGAGTCAGAAGGTCATGTTCATACATCTACTGCTACAGTTGAGATTATGATTGAGGTTGATGAGGTTGAAGTGGTAATAAATCCCAAGGATATATATATTTCCACTAAACGATTTGGAGTGCTATGAGGATCTTGACGATTCATGGGAAAGAGGTATTCCTCACGTTAATACTCTTTTTTTCAAAAAGATAGATACACACTGGCTTATGACAAAGGTTGGAGGGTATGAACAAACTTCAAACAGTATCAAGTTTTGAAACAAAATATGATGGAAAGTTGTGGAATCTAAATAATTATTGAACAGATGTTATACAGGCCCTTGGAGGAGTGGAAGGCATTCTTCTATGGCAGGAAGTACATGAAAGTGTTGTAATGAGTCTCTACCAATGTATAAATTTCCAATGTGCAAGCCAACCTTGTGGTAGAGTCTAAGGATGGGAGACTATGATTCTCATGAAATTGAGCGGTATATGAGAGCCAAATTCCTAGACTATATAACAGTTGCAGATATTTCATTATTTTTTTCTCCGCGACCATTCAATGTGCGATCAGGTCGTATGCAATGAGCAAAATATATTCCTCTTGTTTATGATTGGTACAAGGAACATTTTCCTCACACATATCCAGTGAAGGTTCATGTGAGTTATCACAAGCTCCTAAAATGTTATGTGAACTTCATCACATGCCTCCAAAATCTCAAAAGGAGAAATACTTGTTTTGTTCCCTGCAAGCAACTAAAGTTTTCCAAACAACTGAGCTAGGTTGGGCAGAGGTGGGGCTTCAAGTTGCAGAAAAAGTTACAATATGTTGAATCTTCTTCACCGAAAGAACTTGAATTATCTTCTAAAGCCCGTGAATACACTCACAACCAAGAAGTGTAAAAAGTCACATTTTGGAAATGCTTTCCATTTGTGTCGTGAAATTATGTCATTGACAAATTGGAATATCAACATCATATAAAAAAATTCGATGGAAAAGAATTATAAACGTTATTTAAGAAAATGCAAATGAATGATACATGGATAAGAAAAATTAGTTTAATGATATATTAAGAAATTTTCTGGACAGTTAAAACTCAGTTATAAAATTATTTAACTAAAAGAACCGTTTACCCAAGGAGATAAAATAAAGCAGTGCGCAGCAATTCAATGGGAGAAATTTTTAGGAAGATAGAAATTTTCTAAAGGAGAAAAATTGAGAGAAAAATTTTGAGAGAGAATTTTGGCATAAAATTCAAAGATAGATATGTCTGGAGTGTTGTGAGGATTATTTCTGTTCATTATTCTTTTACATATTCGGCAGGGATTGGTGAAATCGTCGATAGCAGGGGGTCTTGCGAAGCATCGAAAAGGATAAGCGAGGATGAGCTTGTTGGCCTTCACAAGGTAAGGGTTTACTTGTTAGTTTGTTGTATTAAGGCTCGATTTGATTCGGCGCTAATCGGTTTCTATATGCAGGTTTTCTCCTTGCGATTTGCCACCACGGCTCCATTCCTTCTTGGCTCAGCTTTATTTTTATTTTTCATGCTTGGTCTTTCTATTGTACATTGTGTCTAGAGGGGCTAAAGACTATATACCTGGCCCTAGTCTACACAAAGACTTGCAAATTTTGACGATTTATGAATTTGTATGAAAATCCTTTTTAATGAAAATCATTTCTTTCTCACTCGAAACTATTTCTCGACCTTTCTTTAAAATCCTCAATTTTCCTCATCTTTATTAATTTAACACTTTGAATTCAGAATATATATATATATAATTTCAAAATCAAATAATACACTATGGATAATGTATGTGTATATATTTCCTTCTTTTAGTTGTTTTAAGGTATAGCTTTTGTTATTTTTAATTTTGTAATTAATGTTTTAATTTCTCATATCCTAACTTCTAAAGAAAATAAAAAAAGAAACATCAAATCATTAAAAGTATTACTCTATTATATTCTTCAAGTTAATGTTTATTTAATGAACTTTTATTTTAATTAGATAATTTTTTATTTTGTTATTTTTGCTAAAGTAAAAAAAAAAAAAAACATTCCCTTTTCATTTTGCTAATTGTATTTTCTTTATTAAATTTGATTTTTTACTCCAAATGTACAAAATCCCACATAGAAGTAATTAAATTGTAAAATAGCATAAAAATCATAAATTAAATAAAAATCAAATATTACTAAAAGTAAAATTGCAAGGCAAAGGAATTCATGCTTGGGTTGTAGGTTAGGGGAAAATTGGCCTAGAGTTCAATGTGCTCTCATGTCTGGGGCTTTAAGCCTAGGGTGATATTCCCACTTCTTCTTGCCTAGCCTCGTGAGAGTTTGAAAATGTTGATGTTGGAGACTCTCTAATCTCTTGACGTCAACAGTGACCAAGTATGCTTTTATCACTTTTTCGGACTCGTAAAGGTTATACGAAAAAGGAATCCCTTGGAGTTTCCTTTAAGTTCTTTTTAGACTCTCTAAGCATGAAAATATTGTCCAATGATCTTGCTTCCTTTCACACTCGTTAAAAGGTTTGAAAGGGCATATTTCGGGTGACATTTTATCTCTTTTTTGGCCTCGTGAGACTAATTATGAAAAATTAACACTCTAAACAAGCATGATTAGAAGAATTCTTTGTCGTATCGTTTTATACTTTTTTGGACCTCGAAGACTAAAATCACGAAAAAGGACAACCCTGGAGTCACCTATAAGTTCTTTTCATACTCTCTAAACATGAAAAACCACTGAGTTTTCCTTGTGTGGACTCACTAAATTATACATTGAAGGATATTGGAGATCAAGCTCATATTGGAAACTAGGTGGACAAACTTCGAAACTAGGTGCATCACACCTTTTCTCCCTCTCTCTCTTTCAGATTAGTTAAACTAAATTCAAAGGGATGTTAGTGTCCACTTGTGTTTTTCTATCTTGGTTTAGGGGTCAGTAATCCAAGGGAAAGTTCACCTATCCGCAGGGGAATATTTTCGTAACAATGTTGGACGATATACTCAAAGTATGAAACGTTCCCAACCTTCACACCTTGACTTTTATGTTTTTCTATTGAGTTCAAACAATTACTACAAGATTGCTAACATCTTGAAGAAGACATAGTCACATAATTTCGTTTTAATTTTTTGGCATCTTTAAACTATCAAAAATTAGGAAAACATTAATAAAACAATAAATTTTACCTTAATTCCTCCTCTTTATCTTTTACCTTGTATAAGGCATGGAAAGTGATGGTGAAAGGATATTTTTAGACAAAAATGGTGAAGGAAAGATAGTAAAAAGGATTAGTTATCAATCAAAAATGATGTCAATTTAGCAACCTAGCACCATGTGTCTAGTGTCATTATACATAGGTGAGTACATAAAAAACATGCAATAAAACATATACATAATTCTACATGAACATTGAAAATACACTCACATTACATCAACATATGCAGACACACTTTATTCAACGAAAGGTAACGAAAGTCACCAAATTCAACCAAACTTTTGTGTAAAGATTTGATTTTATGTGATCTCATCCTCCTCCAATTTGATATTGAAATTGTTTGTAGTTTTGGTATCATGCTTTATCTACCTACTCTTACCTATGGTTTTTAGCCATGTGAATTATTACACATTATAATTATTGTGGAAAATCCCTCCGCTAGAATTTGTTTCACATTAATAAATATTTCATAGAAAATATTAAAACAATAGGATACTTCAACTAGAAATAGACAATGTCGAAGTAAATATATATCTTTAATATGTATTGCGAAGAATGCAAGAGGGTATGTGTGTGTTTTTTGATGGTAACTTCATCCCCTTATCCACTAACCCTCTAACTCCCTAACCCACTAACCAACAAACAATGAATCATCTAGCCCACTATTGAAGTCTCCATTGAATTGAATTCCTTCGTGTTGGACAACTGAGAGGGGGGGTGAATCAGTTGTTACCATGCTTAAACAATTATGCTTCTTTTAAACTCTTTGCTGAGACACTAAATGATAATCACAATAATGCAGGGAAAAAAAAATGGGGGGAGTAGACAGTAAGCAGAATTCAGCATCAGTAACACATATGAAATTTACAGAGACGGATATTTCCTGATGAAACCCATGCAGGGTAAAAACCTCTTTTTCTTTATATGATAAGTAATAGTTTTGTTCTTCACATTATCATAAATATGAGCAACAACTCATAATGGGGCTGCAACCTCTGTTTTGCAAGCTACAACTTGCTGAGAGCATAACTCTCTGTTTCTCTAGCACCCACTAGAGGAGCACCAACTCCCTGGTTTCTCCTAGCACCAACTAGAAGAGTACCGACTCCCTGTTCAAGAACCCACTTGAACCTCGGGATAACAGTCCTCCTAGCACCCTCAACCACCCTAAAATGTAAAATCTTTGCAATGAAATTATTGATTGACTCATGATGTTGATGATGGCATACCCTAACTTTATCAGCCCCGTTACGCTCCACTTGGTTGCTCATGCGTTTTTTTTCCATCTCTGAGCACCATCCACATTCTCTGCATAGATACTCTTATGTTCAAATTAGTTGTTGCCCTCTGATCTTTCTTACCACTTGAATCACCACAGCGACCTCCAATAGCAGTAAAATATCAACAACAACAACAACTTTTGTCCTTGCATGCAGATATTTATACATTTTGTGCTTATGCGCATCTGATGTTTGCCATGCCTCGCATCACCGGACTCACGATGCGTTATCCCGCACCCACCATCTTGAGTCCCATTATCTGATCATCATCTTGGTTTCAACTTCTGCGAGGGCGATTGCGGCGGTTCTTTCAACTTCTGCTGAAAGCAGGGCGTCTTCAATGGCCACGGCGTCCTCCGCTGGTGCCTCGGTAGCCCTCCGTCACTTCTTGATCCAGCGGTTCCGGGATCAAATCAGGATTTCATATATATATCAGCGATTTGCGACGTCTGTGATGACGCCAAAGTATGTCCCGCAGGTTCGCGTTTTCCCGATTTGCGATGCACTTCAGGCCTCCTGGATGAGCCTTGGTCCGCGTGACCGTCATATCGTGACCACAATCTTACCACAGCCAATTTCTGGCGGTTTTGATACCTACACGTCATCCTTCTGCGCTATGCGTGATTTGTTCCCCACTTGTCGGGTTTTGGGATCGCGTTCCACAATACACCAAATCTCTTTGTCGAGATCATAATTTCCCGATGTATCTGATTACCGGCGATGCCCTATCAGCGCCACCCGTCCTTGGGATGGGCGGCTACGATCTTCGAGGTTCGAGACACGCAGTCCGATGCGGTGTCTCGGATCGATACGGATGATGCGTCGCGACCTGCGATGTCGCTAACTGACGGTTGACTCAGATTAACTCGGGGTTTCGGGATTTTACAATGTGTCTCAACTTTCTTGTCCAGGAACTCCGATTTCCGATGGCCAATATCAAGTCTCTTGCTAGATCTCCATACATCTCTTCGCCTAACAAGCGGTCGGATGTGATCTTGAATCAAGCGGTTGTGATTAAATCCTAATGTCGTGTATGAAAATTTCAGTTTACGTTTGCCGAGGTGTTCTTGACATATCAAAGTCCCAGATCCCGAGCTCCAGTTCCTGGCGGCGATCCGCTCCTTGGACGACCTGCGTGTTAAGTTGCCGCGTGTGTCACCGTTACCCACATGTGCCTCGATTGCTTGAATCAGTCTGACACATGTCACTACCACGGATTTATTACCCGTGTCACTTTGCTGACGAGATTCGTTGACGTGTGTTGGATCGATAGTTCATATCTCATGCGTGTTTTAGCGGCTGCGATCAAGTGAACTTACACATCAGCGTCGGGTTTCCGTGTGATGTGAGTTCTTTTCATTTAATCGCGTTCTCCGATGAATGAGATCATCAACGGTCAGGACTTCTCTTTTGGCTTTAATGGCTGCGATCATATCGTGAAATCATATCGAAATCGGGTTTCCGTTGTCAAGTGTTCTTTGCATTTTGAAATCGCGATCCCGATTCTCCAGGTAATGGCATCTCCCTGTAGCTTCTACATGTCGTATTTGTCGGGGTTGCTTCAATCAGTGGCAGATCACTTCTTTTCTGCCGGCAACTCTGCGCTTAACATCTGCTACTTGACTTCTCCGATCAATGGGTTCGAGGTGAGATCGGCGGTTCGGAATCTTTCCACAATAGCTTCTTAGCATATGGTACGCTATTCCTCGAGCTTAATTTCTAACTGTCTTACGTTTGCTGTCATCTTCGCTATTGTGCACCATCAATGACAAGCATATACTAACTGTTACACATTTCCAACAATCTCCCACTGGCATTATTTAATGCGATACCAGAATTATTTTCTCCCAGCGACATCAATGTCAAAGAAGAACTATGCTCCACCTAACAAGATGGACTCTTTTGGGGGTGAATCAAATATTTGACCCACGAGATATTCAAGCGGTGTCTTGAAAGCTGGAAGGCCAGTAAAGATGTCTGCAATTTGTTACGTGGTGGGAATGTATTGGTAGGTAATCGATTACGGTGACCTGTTCTCTCAAAATGATATTTTATGGGAATATGTTTTTCTTGGAATGGAAGACAGGATTATTAGACACACTGATAGCACTAGAGTTATCACAATGAGCTGGGATGATTAGCCAGTATAATTTTACCCCCCCCTCGTCTGCAAGTGTTGAATCATCCACTGTTATGTGTGCAATATTAGGTATGGCGACAATGTACTCTGCCTCTCGTGGTCGATAGAAATGGAACCTTGCTTTAAGCGGGAGCTATGAGGAGTTACTGAGAGAATGCTCTCCACTTGCAGACTTTTTCTCTCATCAACACATTTACCCAATCTGCATCTGAATAAGCGGTTAATTGAAGACTTTGGTTTTGGGATACCGCGGATACATGAGAGTCATTGTTTTCTTTAAGTACACGAATATCATTTTGGCAACTTGCAAATGACTATGTTTGGGAGAAATTACGATCTTCCTGCCATTCCTCGGCCATGCATTATGTCCGGGGCGGATGTTGTGATGTACAACAGGACTTCCATTCGATATGAGATTTTGATCCAACGTCGGAATCATCATCCTTAGCAATTTACATCATTGTTATAAAAGCAAGTTGTAGGTTTTAGAATCTTCCATTTGAAACAGCACCGACATTTCTCTTAAATGTTTTCTTGAGAAATGAGATCCCATCGGACCTCTAAGTAATTTGTATACCAAAAAAAAATGACAGTTCACATATCGCCATGACATCTCAAGAATTGGACTCTCCATGGCGAAACAAAACCATTGTACTAAGGTAGTCCTTATTACACATCAAAATGATGTCAATCTACACATGAACCCGATTACGATGAGCGACTCATTGTCCTCGTCTTAATATACAGATTGCTGTCCATTGTTCCACCTACTTGAACCCTTTGTCTTTGAGATTATGTATCGATTACGTGATACCTGGGCTTTCGAGGGCTTGTTTTAAACCATATAAATCTTTCTTCAACATAAGAGTGGATTATGGACAATTTGAAACCCTTTGGTTGTTCATATAGACTTCTTCATTTAAAAATCCATTTAGAAAAGCTGACTTAACATCCAACTGATAAACTTTAAACCTTTTACTTGACAAGCATAGGCAAAAGAAACATTCGCCCCATAGCTTCCAATCTTGCTAGAGCAAAATTTTCATCCAAATCGGATCCTTCTATCGAGGCATGGCTGGGACTAACCTCGCTTTTGTTCGATAGCCACTTGTCCTTGCTCGGTCATCTTATTCTTAAAAGATTATTTGGAGCCAATGACATTTTACCTTCGGTCTTTTGGACCATCTCCCATGTGTTGTTTTCTCAATCGATCAAGTTCTTCATTCATTGCTTTAACCGATTGATCATCACATTGTTGTTTTCATTAAAATTCTTGGGTTCTGCATGGATAGGAATGCCATATGAAGTTGTTAGTTGGTTTGATCCAGCTTTCTCTGGTTTGTACCCTTTTCTTTTCTCAATTGACTAGGGATGATGATTCTTTTATTGATTACGGAGAATTGTGATTGACTTGGATTTGGAGTGCGCACGGTGTGCAGGCCTTCATCTGATTCAGAATCTTAGTTTTCTGATTCTTGGACCTATTCATCTTCATCTTTAGTGTCTTCTGTGAAGACTCATTACCATACATACTCTCTTGGCGGGATTCTTCGATATTTATCGAATACGATTCTGACCATTTTTTATCGCATTATCTTATTATGGCATCACATCCTTTCGCGTTTGTAGCGTACCCTAGAAAATACCTTCATGTCTGCCACCTGTCATCGCATATTTGCCGGTTTCATCATTATTCTTTGTGGCATTTTACTCCCAAAGAGACTCACGGTGTTAATTGGTAGGGTCGTCCAAACCATAGTTCATAAAGGGGTCTTTTCGCTGTGTGAGTGCAGGTGAGCTTTGTTAAGCATGAACAGCTGATGTATTGCTTCTACCGATGTGGGTTTGGATAATGTTCTTCTCATTCATCATTGACTGGCCATTTCTTGCAGCGATTGTTTTGCCTCTCAACAACTCCATTTTGTTGTGAGTTCTTGGGATTGTGTATTCTCTCTTGATTCCATGTTCGTCGCATAATTCCTTGAGTATCTTGACATAAACTCTCCTCCCGATCTGATCTTACTACCTTAAACCTCTTGCGGTTGGGTCTCTGTTAAAACCAAAATATTTGAATTTTTCAAATGCTTCAGTTTTTACTTTGAGAAAGACAGCCCATGTAAGTCACGGAGTAATCATCAATGTTCAACATGAAGTAGTTTTCTTTCCACGTGCTTGTCTTGATGGTCCACGCAAATCCATATGAACTAGTTGGGTGGTTTCTCTGTTGAAGTGAAGCTCTTGGACGTATCTTTGTTTTGCTTTACTACTTGGCGGGGTTTACCGAATCTGGAGGCTGCTTTATTTTGAATCTTTTACCGCACCGAGGTTTTAAGTTTGATTAGAAGTGGTCAAAGAGTTTGAATCTAATCTCTATGCCATAACCGACTCGCTCATGCTTGCCAGATGACATTCTTCTCTATTTTCTTCGACACATATACATTATTTTACGTCGCGCCCATGCCTTTGGCCACTGCATCTTTGAGTTCTGATTTTTATCTTCAATCCTTGGATGAACAACACCTCCATCCCCTCTGTCATTGACTTACCTTTGAGAAATTATGTTTTGACCCATCCTGAAATTAGAACATCTGGAGCTTCCTTTTCCATTACTTAAGCTCCTTATCCCTTTTCCTTTTATTTTCCACGGAGCATCATTTCCAAAGGGATTCGTTCGATTTACTTTCCGTGTGATAGAAACTTTCTTTTGTCTCTCGTCATGTGTTTGTAGCAACCATTGTCTATATACCAGGTTTCATTTTTCTTTGGCGGATAAACCTAATCCACACTTGTTACTTTCTTCTTCTTCCAAAACTTGACGTTTTTCACCCGGAATTCAGATCTAGTTCATAGTTCCTTAACTTGACCAGTCCAATAGATGTATAATCCATAGTTATGCCAGATGTAGCATTCAATATCATTATTCAATAAGTCAAATTTATTGTTGCATTGTTGCTTACTTATTGTCTGTTGAGTATTTCTTGCCATCCTTTGTTGTCTGCATCCAGACTTAATTTGGCAACTTTCGCATTATGGTATAAATTACTACACGAGTGTATTCTTTGTTGTGGGAAGTATTTATTCCTTTGAAATCTTAATTAACTCATTTCTAGGTCTTAAGGGAACAATTTAAAGCTTTGTGACGAAGTTAGAGACAATAGAAACAATAACCATGAAAAGTCTTATTACACGGAAAATGGTTGTCTTCTTTGAACAAATTGATTTCTTGCTTGCTGATAACGTCTTTTAGTATGAAGAACATTGTTTCTTAAGTTCTTGATTCATTCCTGGCACCACTTTCTTTACTCATCTTGGGTGGTTGATTGGCTTCCTTTGTTGTTTCACGTGGGTTTGTTATCACCATTGGTCGTGCTTTTGACAAACGATGGAGTGCTTCAATTCTTGGCTTCCCTTTGCTTGATCCCTCTTCATACCCAAACCGGTTCGACTTGGATTCCTTTCTTTGATTAATAATGGTGGTTAATCCTTCTGGGGCTTTGATAATTGACAGATTCTGATTACAAGGCTTGAAATTTCTCCATTTAACCATGTTTTCGCTACTTCTTGTTCTAATGATTCTCTTGCCTTCTTTTCTGATAGTTGATGTTTCATAATCTCTTCGATTTTCTTTGCCTCTTCAATTCTGCTTTTGGTAGGACAAGATCTTCAATGGGGTATTTACTGTCTTTCTCGACTTGTTTTAACAATTGTCTTTGCTTTACGTTCTTGATTTCTTAATCGTCAATCTCTTCTAATGCATTGTTAAGTTCTCCTTCATGTCAAACCACAACTTCTTCTTCATTAATTTCACTCCACAGTGCTATTATTGTCATAGACCTCTTTGGCCATAAATTGTTATTTAGTTTATCTTCAATAGATGAATCATTATCCTCATCATCGAAGGATCATCATCATTGTTTGCCGCGAGACTTTTCTTCTTAAGTTATTCTCTTTAAATAAATTCATGTGTCTGTATTTCTCCTCACTATCACAAAATTGATCCTTTTCTGGCCAGGACGATGGATTGGCAAATTCCTATTACACCAGTTAAAACATTTGAAGGGGCAATTTCCCTTTGTATTTTCACGCTCCCTTCTTGGGTCTCTTCACAAATTTTTATTCAATTTCATCGGTTTCAGAATCCTCATTCTTGTATGCTCTAAATGATTCTTCTCTAGAGGAGGTTTGTCGCTGCTTATTCTCATTTTCATATCGGGTCGGTGTTAGAGAAGTTGGTCAAGCGTAAAGGTTTTTCGAATCATTAAGTTCTTCACTTTGAGAGACCTTGGGTTGAACCTTTTTTGGGAGATCTCAGAATTTTGAAGACTAAGCGGGTTCCACAATGCTGCATGAAGTGCCACATTGCATATTTTTAGTATACTCTGGAAAGTATTGTCCAACGGAGGTTTCATCTTCCTTCATCTTGGTTGTTCATGTATTCTAAGTTTGACTTTGCGTCCTTTACCTTCCTCATTACCTTCCTGGCTGACTAATGAAGTTTTGTCCCACATTTTCTTTAGCGAGTTCAGGTGCCATAGCTTTCACAAATTACCTTACGCAAGCCCTCAAGATAGCATTCATAGCATGGCGTTACCGAAGCTAAATTCTAGTTTATCTGTACTTATTAGCTAGCACAATTGGCTTTATACAACCAGTATCTACCATGCCCATACTTTCAAAGCCATTATGTAGGTTCTCATTCAACTTCGGAGGAAGGTAAGTTTGTTCCATTGTGAGGGGCCTTGGTTGAATTTCTTCATGGCTTGACATGTTTAAGCTCTAGGATCTACCCTTAGATAAAGAACGACTCATTACCAATTTGTTGGACAGAAGCAGGAGGGTGAATGGGTTGTTACCAGATTATGGTAATTATGCTTCTTTTAAAACTCTTCTTTGGGGCAAATGATAATCCCCACAATATCTGAGGTCAGACAATGGCAAAATTGACCATCAGTCCTAACACATATGAGAAACATAGAGGCAGATATTTCTTGAAACCCATGCACGGTAAAAACCTCTTTTCTTTATGATAAGTAATAGTTACATTCTTTGCATTATCGTACATATGAGCACCAACTCATGTAATAGAGGCTGCAACCTACGAACTTGCAAGCTTCTAATGGCGAAACCATTTCTCTTAACACTAGAAGACACCAATACGGTTTTCTCGCACCAACCTGGAAGGGCTTCGCCCGACTCCCACAGTGTTCAAGCACCCGCGAACCTCGAGGGATATATGATCCTCAGCACCTCCAAAAACCACCCTGAAATGTAAATCTTTGCAAGCCCGAAATTATTACGATTATTATGATGTTCTGATGATGGCATACGGCTTTATCATTGCGCTCCACTTGGTTGCTGTGCCGTATGTCGCCTGTTTTTCCGACTCGAGCACCATCCCCAGTCTGCGCGCGGATGCTGCTTGTTCCAGGTGGATTGCTGCCCTCGAGTCCTTCTTACCGCCCAGATCACCGGCGTGCCAATGTAGCTAATTCCAGCAAACAACAACATCGCTGCGTGGCCATTTGTAAAATTCATTGCTTATGCGCGTACAATGTTTTGTACTACGCATTCGGACTCTGCATCGTTATCCTCCACCTCTTGAGGTCCACTATAAATTAAATAATCTTGAGTTTTCTGACTTCTCACGGGTGATTACCACGGCGGTCTTCTGTTCAGCGCTATGGCGGGCGTGCTTCAATGACACGGCGATTCGCTGCAATGTCGTGCCTCAGTAGTCCTCCGATCACTTCTTGATCCAGCGGTTCCAGGATCAAATCCGGATTTCATATATACTCTCCTTGATTTGCGGCGATGACAAAGTATGTCCCGCGGTTTGCGATTTCCCGTTTTGCGATGCACTTCAGCCCTCCCGGGTGAGCCTTGGTCCACGTGACCGTCATATCCTGACCACAACCTTACCCCATCAAAGCTACGCAGTTTGTGATGCCTATGTCCTCCTTCTATGCTTCTCGGCCGGTTGTTTCCCCCACTTATCCGGGTTTTATGGATCGCAATTCCACAATGCCCACAAATCTCTTGTCCTTCGAGATCTCGATTTCGATGTGCTCTGATTGCCCGGCCAGTTGCTTATCCGCATAGCGTCCTTCCGGATGGGCGGCTACGATCTTTCAGGTTCGAGACACGCAAAGTCCAGATGCACAGTGTCGGATCTCGTCGGACGATCGTTATTGACCGTGTCCTCTTAAGATGGATGGTTCTGATTTACTCTCAGGATTTTGAGACTTTAATGTCTCAACTTTCTTGTCCTAAGGAACTCCGTTTCCCAATATTATCCAGTCTCTTTATATATCTTGCATGCGATGTCTTCACTAACAACCAGCGGAGTCCGGACGAAGTCTTGACTCAAATGGTTGTTCATCCACATGCCAGCGTTTCATGATTTCGGAGTTTTTGTTGCCGAGTGTTCTTGACATATCAAGGTCCGTCCCGAAACTACGTTCCTCTGGCGGCGATCTCATGGTTTGACCGCGTGTTAACTTTTGCCATGTCGCTACGTTGTTTACCGTACCTCAATTGCTTGAATCGGTCGACACTTGTCACTCCGGATTTATTGCCACGCGTGTCGCCTAAGCGTGATGTTGGCGTGTGTTGGATGATGGTTCATATCTACATCGTGTTTTAACGTGCCGGAATCGTCCATGAACTTCGCTTTAATAATCGGAGTTCATTGTCATGAGTTCTTTTTCATTTTGAAATCCACGATCCCGATTCTCAGGCGGTGAGATCAACGGTCCGGAACCTCTTTTAAACTTTAACGGCTCGATCATATCGCGAAATCGGAACTCGTTTCAAAGTGTTCTTTACATTTGAAATGCAGCGATCCTGGTCTGGTGGCTTATCCACCAGCGACTACGCATGTCCGGCGGTATCGGGGTTTGATTCTAATATGACGGCTTAGATCACTTATTTTCTGCGCTTAACTCTTGCGGCTTAACATGTATGACTTCTCCGATCAACGGTATGAGTTTTCCAGTGAATCACGATGGTCTCTTTCCTAGCTTCTTCGCATATAAAATGCTATTCCTCCGGAAGCATTCCTTTAAATGTATATTTTGTCATCTTCCAACTTCTTTGTTGTACTTGCCATCAATACGCGAGCATATGCTAAAGCGTTACCACATTTCAACGCCATTACCTGTTTTGGTGTTGGTTGGTAGACTGATTATCTTCAATTAGGAGACTAGCCTATTTCATCCGATGTTTATACCGCATGAAGTCGTACACACCCGGAAGTATCTACCTCTTCACGTGAAGTCTGCGGATAGAGTACCTTTGCGGTCACGGGGGCTGAAGTGCAGGAATGCAAGGTTAAGCCGGACCCGGTGAAGTTCAAAGGGAAAAATCCAGATGGGGGTCCGAGTGAAGCCCCAAAAGGAAAAATTTCCTTGTAAATGTATATTGCCGTTCGTTGTAATCCTGGACCGTTCATTATAAGGTGCAGCATCTAACGGTAGAGATTATGTTGGGTTTTTTTCCCTAGAAGGTAACCCTCTTTATGAGGGAAATGAATTGTAGGGTTTTTTTCCCTAGAAGGCAACCCTCTTTTATGAGGGAAATGAATTGCGGCGATGGTTGATGGCGAATATTGTATTCTGAGAGAGGAGACTGTGAGAGAAACAAGAGGAATTTACAGCGGGTTTTGTTGTAGGTTGTATCCCTTCATTTGTTGGATAATAATAAAGGAAGGACATGGCAATTTCTCTGGTGGACGTAGCCCACACTGGGTGAACCACATAAATCTGTGTCTCTCTTGTATTGTGTATCTTTTGTGTTTTGTTTCTGCATTTGTTTTATTTTATTACTCTGCGGTTCTATTTTTCTAACATTTAGGTATATTAGTTTTTGTGAATTATTTCAATATGAATAATTCATAGTGTGGGCATCAATTTACCATATTCTATGGAATGTCTTGTAGCATAATTATCAATGAAAAATAATATTGAGCCAACTCAGATGTAGACATCGTTTGAGATAGTGAAGAATGATGTGTGTAATTTGTGATTGGTTGTGGCTTGAGCCTCCTTAGAAATATTTCATGTTGCATTATTAGAAATCTCACTATATTCATTATTTACAAGATAAAAATTGAATTCCCAACACCAATATCTCATTTACCCTATTAGGTCCCTGCCCCATAGCTCCATGGTGGGATTTTAGAGTACAATCTAATGTTGCAACAAATGGTTTCCTACTAGGATTAGTGTTAATGGAGGTTCAGTCATGTGTTCAACTTCCTACTCTAATAGGGATGCTACAAAGTTTGAATTGAGTTATTATTATTCCTATTAGTTGGTAGCATAAGAATCCCATTGATAACTGGTCTAGATAATTAATTTAAAATATACATGGGATACCTAGTGATAAATTCAATACTCCTCTAGTAGTAGGTATCTTTTTCTCTACAACAACCCCCCCTTTAATGGTTCCACAATCCACAAGGGGAGGGTGAGGAAAAACTACTACAATGGGGATGTGAACAACCAATGTGTCCTCTACCCAAAAGAAACCTCCTTGTTAGTAGCAACATAGTAGATTGGGAAGTGGAAGAGATCCCAATTTCCTTGTTCCTTCTATTGGGATACAATAGAAACAACCTAATGGTGTTTCATCTTCAGGGGTAAACTACCAACATATGCATCCAAACATGGTTCCTATCATCTCTATTCCATCATCCATTTTCAAGAGTAGTACCTAACATGTAGGATTTTGTAACAATGAATCCAACAACATTATGAGAATGGTGGCATAATCATTTATTTGTATTTTAGATTGGCACCACATCAATTAGTAAAAAGGTCGACAATGATGATTAAGCTAACCAGGCATTCCTTAGAAGATTTACCAAAATCTCTTTTTTTCTCTTATCTTTCTCATGACAATAATTTTAAACAAGCAAGTGATATGAAAGAATTATAGCCTAAATGGACTCATTTTTCAATGCCTCTAACACACTATAGGTGACAAACAAGCCATCACTAACATAATATGTGGCCTTGAAAAAGACCTAGAGGATGGGTTTTACAAACACTGGGATATCCAAAGAATGGTTGCCTTACATCATGAATCATGCATGTATGATTAATGGAATTCACAAGCCCTCCAATAACCTCTACCAAGTCCTCACTCTCCTTTGATTTTTATACAATTTTGAATAATATATCAAATTTCTTGAAAGACAGAACTTTCCAAGATGAGGCAAGTTCCCCAAGAAAAAATTGGGAAGAGTCACCTTACCAAAATTAGCTAATGTGATAACAAGTTTGGGAAGATTCAACTTCTCAAACAATTGGTTTCACATAAATAACAAAGATTGCATTGAGTTTATGATACAAAAAAAAAATAGTGTTCACATAAAACTTTAGGAGAAGGTCATATTTCCTCCAACTAGTGATGCTTATGATGTTAAGTTGGGTATTGGGAGGCAACAATTGAATGGAAGGTTGAAAAATAATGGGTACAGTTTCTATAAGTAATAGGGTTATGGCTTTTGAAGGTTGGTAAGAATATAATAGGAATTGATTGATTTATTTCAAGACATCCTTAGTGAACAAGAAATATTTGTAAGGGGTCCTCCATTTATCTCTCGTGCCCTAAGAAGGGAACAAAATTTAATGTCAAGGTCCAATTTTCCTTCAAAAAATTCTGTAGGAGAATATTACAGTGGGTCCATATCCATGCTTGTTAGATCCTGTGAGATTGGACAACCTTCACTTTAAACCTCCTGGATTCGATTGTCCAATTAGATTATTTTTATGTCACATAGGTAGAAGTTCCAACTGAGGGGATCTATGGGATTTCTCTCTTGTTTCAAGATAATTTTCACTGTCAAGGATTTAATGGGTATGTTCTCCCTTTGCAAACAATGGTTGGAGATAGGAACAATTCTAAGAAGTTTCTAGATATGGTGGTTTGTTCGCTAGATCTACTTGGAAACTATGTAATTCAACAAGCTCAAGAGGATGTAGGGTGGTTAGACAAGGTCAAGACTTGTGAGGAAGTTTTGAGGTAAAAAAAAGTGTTGGTTTCCCATGTTGAAGTAGGAGGTAAAGGCTCTAAAATTAAAAGGCATGCTAAACCAAAAAGGAACCTTATGATGTTGGTTCCAAGTAACGATATGAAAATGCACTAAGTTGTAGGCCTATCATTGCAAGATCTTATGGGTTGTTTCTTTGTTTCCCACAAATTCCATTATTTCTAGGCGAGTTCCATAGATAGATCCATGAGGCCATAGGAGTTTCTCAATAAGGGATCCACTATGTTGACGCTTGAAAGCGCAATGTTGGATACTATGCTCACAAATGATTGCCAAGATTTATTATTTAACTATATTAATAATATACTAGTAGGTGGGACCCCCTTGTTTAACTTATGGCACTATAATGGAGAAGCAACACTTATATTTTGTTTTCCTATGTATTGGTTGTGACACAATTTATATAGCTCATTTGCTTCAGATCATGGTTAAAATGCTTATAATAATATGTTGTGGGCAAGGTGATTAAAACAAGGAAAAATATGGTCTTGATTATCTCTCATGAAATATGATTATGTTGCATTTTGGATGAAAGAAATACACTCCAGTTTTAATTTTGATATTGTATATTGTCCATAGAAAAGATTAGGTGATCACCTTGACCCTTACTACTATTGTTATGCGCATTGGTTGAGTTGTAATTTGGTTGTGTTCCTAGCAAGTTGTAATATGAGAAAAATTGATAGTGGCAAGGGGTGGTGCACTTTGGAATATCATGCACTTTGCAGATTGTAACATGGAAAGTTTGGAATATTTGGTTGTATTAATGGTTTTAAATGTTAATGGTGTGGTGAGTTGGCTAGTGGGATTGGCTATGAATGAAAATCTGAAGGAAGAAGTGGCGTGCAGTAAATGAACGTCACTCAAACTCGCCTCGAGCCCGCCAACCTAGTCATTCTTGCATTTTTGCTCTGTTAGTTGATGTTGCTCCGCCTTGCCCAGCCGTGGAAGTATATAACCTTGGTTTTTCTCCTTACGCAATCTTTTATAGGTATGGGGTTTTCTTACTTTTCTATCCATGAAATTTTCTCTTCCCTTAAATCAAAATATTAGCTATGGTTGCTCGTGGTTTGTGTAATTCTCAAGTTGTCATGATGTTTTTTTTGGAACTGTGTATTTATGGTTGCATCCTTGGTTTCCTATGGTGGTTGTTCAGAGACTATTGACATTAAAAAAATGGTTGCGGCATCTTTGTTGTGTGTAATTGTTCTCAATATTTTGTTGAGTAAAATTTGTGGTTTAGCCTGCCTTGTTTATGGTTCTATATTATGGGTTTGGCCTCCCTGTTAAAATGGGTTATCTCAGCCTTAGCTCTGGGTTTTGTGAATACCCCACCTATAGATCGACATTGTTGGTCTATGTGGTTAGTATACCCACACCATAATTTCGACCCTGTGAATGTTTATGTGAAATATGATGAAAGACTAAAACCTTTCGTGCCTTATCCTGTCCAAACCCTCAGTTGTTGGTCTGCCTTCTTATGACCTCATTGTCACTGTTGCATGGTGAACCTTATGAAAATATGAGGGCATTGCTTACCCAGATTTTGGTGGCAGCACTATTCGTGTTATTTTGGTTTGGGCACGGGTTTTAATAGGTCACTTGTCATGTTGTGATGAAGGAAGTGTTGGATTCAGTTATTGTTTCGAAGCTACAGTTTGTTTATATGAATCTCATGAATTCGATAGCAATGTTGTGAATTATTTTTATATTATCAGTGATCGATTATAATAATGAAAAGCATATGTGGAGTAAGCTTTTCGTGCTATGCAACTTCCAAACACTTTGTTTGAATTGCCCCGCTATCTCTACCACTTATTTTAATTGGCATATCTCGAACCCTACGCATTACAGTAAAAGCGTTGCTTACTCCAGTTTGAGTTGATGAGAACATTGTTCTTGCTCGGTTTCTTGGGAACGCGTTTTAACTGGTCCCTTGCTTGGAGATTGTGGAAATAGTATGTACTCACATATTCATTGAAAATTACATTTTTTTGAAGCTTGTGTTCCCGATAACAAATGTTATTTATCTTGGTTAAATCATCATGTTTTATTGTTAAGAAACCACCTGTGTTCAAAATGTTTGATGCTCGAATTGAGTAATATTGCCTAGAATGAAGTTAGAAGAAGTTGCATTGAACAGTGGTTTGATTTAATGATGGATATGAGTTTTTTTTTGGGAGCACTGTGCGTGACCTTGTGGGTTTCAAAGGACCATTGTTGGGGTTGATGTTTTGAATCATGGCTCATCCACTCTAAGATTATTGTTGTATTCATGTAGAAATTATGATGGTGTTCATCATTTATGTTATATAATGGTAATATTGTTATAATCATTATTGTGGTTAAATATTTCTGGGCATATCATATAGTTTACTTTGTAAAACAATTTGAAGGCCAGCAAGCAATTTTGTTAAAGAAATCATCAGTTTGGGTTATTGTTTTGGAAACAGAATATTGTTTAAACTTCAAAATTTTGGACAGAGATATATTTTGATTGCATCAAAGATAGCATGTTTTGATTTTTCACTTGAACAGTATCCGTAAAATTTCCCTATCATTCTACCATTTTTCGCTAATTACACTCCCTCCATGATACCAATTTCACTTATTTCATCCATGTTTTGTGATATAAATTTTAAAAGAAAAGTATGTGTGGAAGC
>SNQJ01S0008936.1:56146-77725 GCA_010110895.2 Picea sitchensis | reverse complement strand
CACACCATAATTTCGACCCTGTGAATGTTTATGTGAAATATGATGAAAGACTAAAACCTTTCGTGCCTTATCCTGTCCAAACCCTCAGTTGTTGGTCTGCCTTCTTATGACCTCATTGTCACTGTTGCATGGTGAACCTTATGAAAATATGAGGGCATTGCTTACCCAGATTTTGGTGGCAGCACTATTCGTGTTATTTTGGTTTGGGCACGGGTTTTAATAGGTCACTTGTCATGTTGTGATGAAGGAAGTGTTGGATTCAGTTATTGTTTCGAAGCTACAGTTTGTTTATATGAATCTCATGAATTCGATAGCAATGTTGTGAATTATTTTTATATTATCAGTGATCGATTATAATAATGAAAAGCATATGTGGAGTAAGCTTTTCGTGCTATGCAACTTCCAAACACTTTGTTTGAATTGCCCCGCTATCTCTACCACTTATTTTAATTGGCATATCTCGAACCCTACGCATTACAGTAAAAGCGTTGCTTACTCCAGTTTGAGTTGATGAGAACATTGTTCTTGCTCGGTTTCTTGGGAACGCGTTTTAACTGGTCCCTTGCTTGGAGATTGTGGAAATAGTATGTACTCACATATTCATTGAAAATTACATTTTTTTGAAGCTTGTGTTCCCGATAACAAATGTTATTTATCTTGGTTAAATCATCATGTTTTATTGTTAAGAAACCACCTGTGTTCAAAATGTTTGATGCTCGAATTGAGTAATATTGCCTAGAATGAAGTTAGAAGAAGTTGCATTGAACAGTGGTTTGATTTAATGATGGATATGAGTTTTTTTTTGGGAGCACTGTGCGTGACCTTGTGGGTTTCAAAGGACCATTGTTGGGGTTGATGTTTTGAATCATGGCTCATCCACTCTAAGATTATTGTTGTATTCATGTAGAAATTATGATGGTGTTCATCATTTATGTTATATAATGGTAATATTGTTATAATCATTATTGTGGTTAAATATTTCTGGGCATATCATATAGTTTACTTTGTAAAACAATTTGAAGGCCAGCAAGCAATTTTGTTAAAGAAATCATCAGTTTGGGTTATTGTTTTGGAAACAGAATATTGTTTAAACTTCAAAATTTTGGACAGAGATATATTTTGATTGCATCAAAGATAGCATGTTTTGATTTTTCACTTGAACAGTATCCGTAAAATTTCCCTATCATTCTACCATTTTTCGCTAATTACACTCCCTCCATGATACCAATTTCACTTATTTCATCCATGTTTTGTGATATAAATTTTAAAAGAAAAGTATGTGTGGAAGCGAAAGAAAGATAATATAGCAAGGGTTGAGGACTGATATTCTTGATATTTTTATATACACAATTAATTGTTTGGTTAATTGTTGAACAGTATTTCTATAGTGTTTCCCTCCATGATACCATTTTCTTGTAATTACACTCCATCCATATTTCCCATGAACCCTATCATTCCATGTTCACATGACAATTAATGAATGATGTTTTATGGATTTGCATGTATCACGTGTCAATTTTGGAGTCAACTTTTGATTCATGTAAGAAGAGTGTCATGTATGGTTTATTAAGAGCTTCATTACTGGAAAAATGTATCTACAGGATGAGATTTTTTTGTAGAGGCAGCAATGGTCGAAATAACAGAGGCAAGGGAAATTAGAATCGAGGCCATAGAAAGGCCTAGATTTTCTATCCATTTTGACGTTGGCCCACAAGAATTGAACCAGTTGTTCCAAGTTGGGTTCTTTAATTGGGTTGGTCATAGGATAATTCACCCTCAACCAAAAAGACCCCATTTCTAGCCTCCTTCAAATATTCTTGGCATTCCCGTTCCTCCACATGTGTCTTTGCAGCCTGAAGTCCCCACAAATGACGGTTGGAAAGAGATTGTCCATCAGCTTGTCTCTCACCATCGTGGTTGGCACACTATGCCATTGCCTTTACCACCACCTGTTAATCCCAATGTCCAAATTACCTTTGTTGTTTCACCATTTCAGTCTTCACACGCCAGTAAGAGATTGAAAACTGATATTCCCCAACATGTGCAAGACAAATGAAAAGCAATTGCCTCCCCTTCTTCTCCCTCCACTGATTCCTCTAAATTTGTGTCTTCCCACCTTCATTTAAAGGATGACTTCTCCCATGTGATCAACAAGATACATCCCCAAGGATCCAATCAACCACGGACTACTTCAGAAAAGTCTAAGGGAAACAGTAGTGAAAAAAGGAAAATTGACTCACAAAGTGGAAAATATGGTTTTTAAATTATGTTTTATGTGATTCAGTTTATGAGGACAGTGTTTAATGGTTTTCAACAAATTTTGGATAGCAAGCCCTATTTTTTTATATTTTGTGGATAATGTGGATATATATTCTTTTTGGATATGATATAAATTATTGATGATATTTAAATATCCAATTTAAAAGATATTCAAGGGAGTTACAAGGGTGGCATATGGTCAAAATGATTATCTTTTGTGTGTTATATTTCATGATTTAAAAACAAGAAATGATGGGAGTCACAAGGGGTCCCACCTACTTAGTTATTATTAATTAAGACCCTTAACTATATTATTATTATTTATTTCTCCTAAATTAATTAGTTAAGTTAAATCAACTTAACTAATAAAATCTCAATGAGAATAAGAGACAAAAGGAGAATAGAAGGAGAAAACAAAACTAAAGTTTTCTCTTTAGTTACATGAGATAGTTTCAATTTTCATTCATTTTTGAGTTTATTTGAAAGCCTAATTATCTTGTTGATAGCAGGGTCTTGTTGTAGATAGCAAGGTTTAAGACTGGACCATACTTTTCAGATGCTTGTTTTAGAGGTGTTGATTCATCCTTGATAGTTTGTGTATTCTTGTCTATTTGTGAATTAATTTTCATGGCTGATAAAGGATATCTTGCAGAGTCAAAATGGCAGCAGTTTGTGGCAAGTTGATCCAGATTATTAATTTCAATATTACTTTACTGTCAGAGTCTTTTTGTATGGTGTTCATTGAAGATCTCTAAATCAGACTTTGGTTCATACCCTCGCAGGGGTTTTGTAAAGAGAAAAACACCTTTGGTATCTCAGAATGAAATAAAATTAGATTGTTATTCTGTCTCATATATGTGTTTTCGTGACTTGGTTACTTTTTCGCTTTTGATTACCACGTTTACTTTATCGTAAAATCTGCATAAATTCCAGTAACTTTTATAAATTTTATTTTATATTGCAACATATTTAAATTATAAAATCAACCTCAATCATTGTAATTAATACTTGCAGATTGAGTGAATATTTTGAGGCTATAAACCCCGAGTGACATTTCCAACTATCTTGTCCTAGCCAGGCAAGATCTGAAAATGATTGAGTAAGGTATTCCACAACTTTCCCTCAAAATTTATTTGGCTACCATACTGGGGATATCTTCCATATCTCTCTGATTGATTGTATTTATGATTATTCTTGAATATTTTTGTTTTTTGTTTATGACTCTTTGACTGATTTTTTTTCATGATAGTACCTTCTACAACGCAGCCCAATATTGAACACGGTCTTAAAGACCATACCAGCATTGCCTTGACTTTATTCAATACTATCTTAGAAACTGCTAATACCCGAGTTGATCTTGAACACTCATGAGAAGTAATTGAACAACATATAAGTATATGTGAACGTTGGGAGGCCAAGCAAAGGCAACCTAGAAATCAGTCGTATCCCTCTTTTTCCTAAGTTTTTGAGCTTCTTTTTCATGTCCTCAAATCCTCGCATCTCTAGAAGAAGAAGAGGATTGTCTCCTGAAGCCACTCCTATCATTGAAATAGGAAGGAGGAAAGCCATTTTTTCAACCCAAGGAAGTACTCTAAGGAGAAATGTTTCTGATTGGTCTAGCTCACCCTTCTCACCCTCACCCATAATTTTCAAAATGGCATCTGCAGGTGGCTCTGGTGGTACTGGAGGTGCCTCATCATCTCAACTTTCGGCCTCGTCAGTAATTTGTAGTATATACAGTCACCAAGTTCCTATCCAATCTACTACCAACCCTACTAAGATCATAAATAAGTACATGCTTTTTTAATTCAAGGAAGATGCTACTACCACCCCGTGGCACATATCCTCTCCCTTGAACCTAGCACCTACTACTCGCCCGTTATCAAAGTTTAAAGAGCATCTACCTAGGTTTTCAAGAAATAATACAGTCACTACAAACGAACACTTGGTATCATTCTCTAATTCTTGTCACAATATCGGAGCTAATGATAATGATACTTACATGCGCTTATTTGTCAACTCTCTTGAAGGGAAAGCAGCGGCAATTTTTTTTTATTGTAATATCCCTAGGCCGAACCCAATTGTAATGTAAATGAAAATGTACTTAAGTTGGTGAGTTGTTTGATATCATTTTGTATGCACATTTCATGGCATAGTGTGTGCTTGTACTACACAGTAAAATGATGAAGTGTGCACATTCCTGGATACCGCGCGCAGCAACTTGAGTGCACGTGATTTTGAGGCCAGGGAGACTTTTGTGTATATGATGTGTTTTATAGGTTGGTGAGACAATTATTATAAGATAGGATTCTTATGTTTTGATTAGGTGGGAGAGCCTAGATGTTAAAGGCTAGTGAGCCTATTTTTGTATATGTCTCATAATTAATATAAAATACATCGCTATGCACAGATCGACCACGATAAAAGAGTATGGGGTACTAAACTCCACTAGTTAGGGAAAGGGAGGGCTAAAAATTAAGGAAAAGGGCTATGCTAGGGAGCTTAAGCCAAAAAGGAATATTATATTAATATTTCTTAAATCATAAAGTATGAATAATTATTTTATCCTAAGTTATAAAGTTGGGGGACAAGTAGGCCAAAGTAGCTCCCAACATGACAAGTGTCAAGTTGGGGACATGCATACATATTGTTGGGACTTAGTTCATTTTCCCATATTTTCCATGATTCTTCCAATGATTCCTTCCATCATTCAGTCATCCAGTCAATCATCCATGAGCATGCACACACCCATTGAGCTATTCTTTGTATCTTCATGATTGTATCTGAACATGTATCCATAACCAATTTTTTGTTGGTGTATTTGGTTAGCTTGGGAGATGGGATGATGAAGCTGGTTGTCATGCCTGTGGAATATTGAAGAAGTGGGTTGTTAGGCCCATGAGCAATTCTTTGAGTGAGAGAATTGTTGGGAATTGATTTCCTAAAGGTCCTAAATTGCAGCTATAGTGCTCTGAGACTTCATGTTCGGCCTATTGTTGAAGCCCGAAAAGGAAGTGGGGCAGTCAAAGGATTGTTGAGAAGATAAGGGGCACACTTCCTGGGTGGTACAGGCATGTCGGGAATGAGGGACTGTAGGTTGTTGGTTTGAGTTGGCACCTGAGACAGAGTCTTTCGTGTTGTCTATGAGTCTTTAGCCTAGTTAGGAATCCCTTTACCCAGGTGGAGTTTATTCCCATCTCGGGGGTGACTCACTCTTGAGAGTGATGAATAGTGTTGTTTAAGGATGGGAGGTTTGTGGAAGGTCTTCACACAGTTGGTGACATTCTTACCAAGATAAGTGCAATTTGTGTGATAACTTTACATGATGCATTGTTATTTACGTGCTTATTTTTATGGGTTATCATATGTGTGGTTATAACTATGTTTATTTTTATGGGTATTCCCTGTATATGTTGCATGTATATGTTTACTATTATTTCAGTGTGAATCTGTGCATTTACAGAAGTATTTGGTTGTTTACATTTTATATATATGTTTCTGCAAGAGTTATGTGTGTATATATTTTAATTGTATGCAGTTCGAAAAATTTATGTAGCATAGATCAGTTAGATGTTGGGTACGTTACAGTATGTTCCGCAAAGAGAACCTAAGAGTTCTCTGGCGTAGCATGGCCCGGCATGGATGGTAGGGGACGTTACAATATGGTATCAGAATTTCAGTTTTCAATGATGAGCCTGGATGGGCCGAACAAGTGAGTTGAAGTGAAATATCATAGAGAATTGATTTCGAAGTGGCCAAATTTCGAGATATAGAGCATCCATGGTAAAAAGTAACAACAATTGGGCAGAATCAGGAAAAAGGCTCAATTTCTGTTGTTAAATTCATGGAAAATTTGAGAAATTCGACCATGTGGTGAGATATTCCCGATTTAATATCTGTTCTAGCAAGTTTGAATCTAGAATGGGTCGAATTTGAAGTTACAGTGAAGCCATGACAGTTGGAACGAGTTTTATAATTAAAATTCTCAATTCGTGAATTGATTTTAGGTAAATGTGTTCCAGAAATGTCAAACTAGAGCAATTTGTTGTTGCATAAGTTGAACTGGTGTTATCGGGGTGAAATTGAACAAATTTCATGGTTTCACAATGTCTATGGTAAATTGGGGAAAACGTTAAGCAAAAGCCCCAATTTCTACAGCGGAATTCATGAGGAATTGATGCGCATAAAAATGAATGTGCACAGGTGGGCGCACTAAAATGTGTGATGCACAGTAAAATCTAGCGATATGTAAAAATTTGGGCACTGTGTGGAAAAATATTGGCATTCTGGTGTGCGCGCTAAAATTTGGCACCGCACGGAAAAATGTTGATGTGTGGTTGTGCACACTAAATTTTGGCATCGCGCGGAAAAATGTTGGTGTGCAGGTACGCACACTAAATTTAGCATTACGTGGTGTGCACGCACATAATAATGATGTGTGTGGTGTGCACAGTGTTGGCAAAGCACAGAGGAGTTTTGTTGGTGCATGCGCAATGTGGTAATATGTTGTCACGCGACAGTTTAGTTAGTAGTGCGCGCAGAGTTTTGGTGGGTGGTGGAGATGTACTAAACTATGGCATGGTGCAGTGTGTAGAGTACAATGTGCATGGAATATCAGCATCCAATACAAAAACTGCACGCAACAGGTAATAGTGCAAGAACCAAAACTGTGCACGGTGAATATTGGTGCGCGACACAAAAGTAGTGCGCAATTATTGACGCGACAGAGAAGTGATGCACAATGGTTTTAAAGTGTGTGAAGCGTGATTTACCTTGCATTGTTGTTGTGTGTGGTAAATATGGGTTATAGGTTGAAATTTGTGTGCGTAAAGTCATTTGGAGGGTGAACAACAGCAGAAAACCAGCGATTTTCTGTGACGTTTTATATCATTCGAGCGTCATCTTTTTACAGCGCATTCTTGAGGCCCTTAAGAGTTTTTTTAGCAACGCAAAAACCATGAGAATAGAGTGTGCCACTTTTTCTCTATAGCGCAAATAAAATAGCTCGGAGAGAGATTTATAATGGTGTAAATTGCTCGTCAAACGGAGCTTTTATGAGAAAGTTACAGCACAAACCATGAAGGGTAAATTTTAAGACCCAACTAACTTCAAAGAGCCATAACTTTATGCTCCGGAATCAGATTGAGGTGCAGGAGTAGTCAATGGAAATATATTGAGCCATAGAAGACATTCCTAGAGCTCAATTAAATTTCTAGGCATGCTAAAAATGTTTAATATGGAAAGGAAGGTACATGTAGCATATTAGTTACAATATGGTATTTTGACCTGGAACTTCAGTCGATTGTATCTAGCAGCCAAGAAGCCAAAAAAAGGTGAAACTTGGACAGAATGTCCATAATATGCATATGAAGAAACCCAATTGAGATCCTATGAAAAATCTAATGGAGTAGGTGTGAAATTTCTTAATTATAGTGTAGAGTTGCGCCAAGTTGAAGTGTGAACAGAAAAATTAATGGGAAAAGTTTTAAATAGCCATAACTTTTTTCTTGAGGCTAAGAATTGAGCATGGGAGCAGGAGTTGGAAAGGTCTTGGATAGTGTAGTATAAATATCCACCCAGAAAATTGATTTGGGCATTCAAATTTCTAGGAAATCAGAAGAAAGAATTTTGATATATATTATTGAACCAGAATGGTTCATATTTTCATGAAATTGTTGAAACAGTTAGCTTGACAAAGTTTTGTTGGTTGCACATTTTGCATAGTTAACAACAACTAGATCAGATCAAGGTCAGCACAGATTCTAGAGGAATAAAAGAGGCACAAGGGACTTATAGTCAGGATGATGAGATTAGAGGGATGGATGTCCATTTGGGCATTGAAGGAACAAACTCCAATGGACATGGAGATGAAAGGAATGAAAACATGAATATGGAAGAGACCATTAAAAATTTACAAAATGATGTCCAAAGCCATAAAGTTGATAATGAAAGGCTTATGAGATCCAAGGAGTAGCAGGATGACTTCAACATGAAGTTAATGCAGAGCTTGAACCAAATTGAAAAGAAGTTGGATAAAGAGAGTGGCTCAAGAAAATCTGGAAGTCACAAACCTCCTAATGAGAAAATAAGAGCAAGAAGTGTTAGAAGACATCACCACCAACTCCCTGAGGCATTCCAATAAGGATCACATAGAATCTCAAGTCCATCCCCTGTCAGAAAGCATAAGAGGTCTGGGGTGGATGAGCTACGAGGAGAAATGAACAAAATCAAACCTCCTACATTTTATGGTGAGCACAAGAAGGATGAAGATGCAGATACATGGTTGTTGGGCATGAGAAAGTATTTTCAATTGAATAATTATTCTTATCATGGAGAAGGTAGAATTGTTATCTATCAACTCAAGGGAAAGGCATCCATGTGGTGGGATCATCTTGTGCAGGTGTAGCACATTAAAGAGAAAAGTGTTACTTGGAGGGAATTCAAGAAGTATTTTGAGAAGAAATACTTGACCAAGAGATTCTATGACAAGAAAATGAAAGAGTTCTTTGAACTCAAGCTTGCGAGTATGACAATAGATGAATATGAAAGAAGGTTTTTAGAACTGTTGAAGTATGTCTATTTCATCAAGGATGAGACAGTTAAGATTCAAAGGTATTTGAGTGGATTACCATCCTTCATCAGTGACAAAATATAGTATGATGATCCCAAGACATTGGAGGAGACCATAAAGCGAGCTAAATTCCTTTATGATCAGCAAAAGTCAAGGCCAACTTTCCAAAAATCTTGGGAAGACAAAAATAAATTCAAGGTGGATCAGAGGAAGAAGGGATCTAAGCCACCATTCTTCATAAATAATCCTCAGGGACAAGCAACTCCTAGAGAGCCCAAAGTGATTGAAGCAGGAGGTCAAAGGTCAAGGCAACCACCTATTCAATGTTGGGGTTGTAAAGGGGATCATATGTTTAGAGATTGTCCTCGCAGAGATGAAAAAGTGAGAATTTTTCACAATGTACAGCAAGTTGAAAGAGTGGAGGACATGGGCATAAATGTGCCAAGGATCTATGCAGCCCTGGACAACAAGCAAGCAAAGTATCAATCACATATGATTGAAGTGGAAGGTATGATTAACAACCAAACCATTGCTATTTTAATTGATTCAGGAGCTAGTCATAGTTATATAGATCCTAATATGGTGGAAAGTTTGCATTTTCCAAGAAGCAAGCATGGAAAATCTTGGTTGGTGCAGCTGGCTACTGGAGCCAAAAGAAAAGTCAATGAGATGGTTAATTCATGTCTTATGGACATGAATGGATTGAACACCAGGGCAGATTTGAACATCTTTCCTTTAGGTTCCTATGATTGTCTAATTGGGATGGATTGGTTGGATCAGCATCATGCTATCCTAGACTATCATAACAAGTCATTTAGTAACCATCAGAGAAATTTCAGCATTGCAGTTGAAGAAATGTTACAGAAAAGGGTGTCAAATATTTGCAACTCATATGAAAGAGACACCTAAAGTTAAGGTGCCAAATTTGGAAGATCATGCAGTCCTGGAATATCTTAAAGATGTGTTGAAGGAGGTACCAGGACTACCCCCAAAGAGAGATATTGATTTCTCTATAAATGTAATGCCTGGAGCAGCTCCAGTGTTAAAGACTCCTTACAGAATGAGTACATCAAAGCTAAAGGAGTTGCAAATGCAGCTTGAAGAACTTCTGAAGAAGGGGTATATACGCCCAAGTGTGTCACCTTGGGGTGCCCCGGTCTTGTTTGTGAAGAAGAAAGATGGAACATTAAGATTGTGCATTTATTTCAGACAGTTGAATAAAGTGATTGTTAAAAACAAGTATCCTCTACCAAGGATTGATGATATTTTTGATCAATTAAAGGATGCCAAGATATTTTCAAAGATATATATTAGGTCAGGATACCATCAGGTAAGGATTAAAGAGGAAGATATCAGCAAGACCGCCTTCAGGACAAGGTATGGTCATTATGAGTTCACAGTGGTGCCATTTGGGTTGTCAAATGCACTAGTTGTTTTCATGTGCTTAATGAATGGTGTTTTCTGAGAATATTTAGACAAGTTTGTCATTGTATTTTTGGATGACATTATTATATATTCTAAGTCATAGGAAGAGCATGAACATCATTTGAGGATGGTGTTGCAAGTATTAAGGGAGCATTAGTTATATGTCAAATTGAGCAAGTGCTCATTTTTTCAAAAGAAAATTCATTATTTGGGGCATATCATTTCAAAGGATGGGATAGCAATGGATCCTGAGAAGATAGAATCCATTAGAGAATGGTCAATGCCAAATAATTTGACATAGGTAAGATCATTCATGGGCCTTGAAGGATACTACAGGAGATTTATTGAAGGATTTTCAAAGATTACACACCCAATCACTTCCTTGCAAAGAAAGGGTGTGAATTTTTAGTGTACATTGGATTGTGAAAAGGGTTTCCAACACTTGAAACAATTATTAACAAGTTCTCCAATACTAAGAATTGCAAACCCAAATGAAGACTTCATTGTATGCACAGATGCATGTAAAGAAGGACTTGGTGGAGTCCTCAGTCAAAATGGGCTTGTTATATGTTATGAATCAAGGAAGTTGAAGGAGCATGAAAGACACTATGCCACTCATGATTTGGAGTTGGCAGTCATAGTGCATGCCTTGAGGAAATGGAGACACTACCTCATGGGGAAAAGGTTTGAGCTAAGAACAGACCATAATGGTCTAAAATATTTATTTGATCAGCCAACTCTAAATGCTAGGCAAGCTTGAGCTAAGAACGCACTCATAATGGTCTAAAAATATTTTATTTTGATCACCAACTCTAAATGCTAGGCAAACCAGATGGTTAGAATTTCTAAGTGAACATGACTTGATATAAAAGCATAATAAGGAAAGAGTAATCAAGTGGTTGATGCACTCAGCAGAAGAGTGCATGAATTGCATGCTAGCATCCATTAACATGCACCAATCAGATTTGAAAGACATAATTATAGAGGCTACCAAACGATTTGGTAATACAAATTAGTAGGAAAATTACAGCAAGGTTATTTACAGCAGGAAATTGACGAATATAAGCTAGATAATGATGAAATTAGCATGTACATGGGAAGAATTTATGTACCAAATTCTCATGAATTGAAAATTATGATATTGAGGGAAATGCATAATGTACCTTATCCTGGACACCCAGGTTATCAGAAAACTATTGCAGTTGTCAAGATCCAATATTATTGGCCAGGAATGAAGAAAGAGGTTGTTGATTTTATTGCCAAATGTTTGGAATGTCAAAATGTAAAGGCTGAGCATAGACACCCAGTTGTTTTGCTACAACCATTACCCATTCCTGAGTGGAAGTGGGAATTTGTAACCATGGATTTCATTACCAAACTTCCCAGAACAAACAAGCAACATGATTCTATCATGGTAGTGGTGATAAGTTTACTGAAGCTTCCCATTTTATTTCAGTTAAACTCACTCACAAGGCAGCAAACATTGTTGATGTTTATATGAAATAAATTGCTAGATTACACGGCATACCCAAGACAATTGTGTCTGACAGAGATCCAAAATTTACCTCAAAATTTTGGAAGGGATTATTTAATGGATTTGGAACAAACTTGAATTTTAGTACAGCTTATCATCCAGAATCAGATGGTCAAACAGAGAGAGTGAATCAAGTGATTGAGGATATGTTAAGGATGTATGTGATGGATAAACCATCGAAATGGGAAGACTACCTACACTTGGTAGATTTTGCTTATAACAATGGGTACCAAGCATCTCTAAAGATGAACCCATTTGAGGCACTTTATGGCAGAAAGTGCAACACACCAGTAAGTTGGGATAACCCAACAGAAAGAGCAGTGGTTGGGCCAGATTTGCTCAAGGAAATGGAGGAGCAAATGATAAAAATAAAACAAAATTTAAAGGTTTCCCAAGACAGGCAGAAAAGTTATGTTGATAAAGGAAGAACTTACAGGGAATTTAAGTTGGGGGCCATGTATTCCTGAAAGTGAAGGCCAACGAAAGTTCCCTGAACTTGGGAAATTGTTCAAAGTTGGCAGCTCGCTATTGTGGGCCATTTGAAATCCTAAAGAGGATTGGTCCAATGGCTTATATGATTTCATTGCTTACATATATGTCTATTCATAATGTATTCCATGTATCATTGCTCAAGAAATATATACCTAATGCTAATCATGTTATTGATTGGAATGTGATCCAGGTGGAGCAAGAAGGCGCTTTCCAAGTACATCTAGTGCACATTCTGGACCGAAAAATCAAACAGCTCTGGAATCGAGCCATAGGGCTTGTAAAGGTCCAATGGACCTGGTACGGTCCTGAGGATGCCACTTGGGAGCATGAGGACGCAATGCGAGCAGAATACCCGCATCTTTTTGAGGATTTTTGAAATTTTGTTGTATATGGGTAAATGATGCACTAAGGACGGTGCATAAATAAGGGGAGGGGATTGTAATATCCCTAGGCCGAACCTAATTGTAATGTAAATGAAAATGTACTTAAGTTGGTGAGTTGTTTGATATCATTTTGTATGCACATTTCATGGCATAGTGCGCGCTTGTACTGCGTAGTAAAATGATGAAGTGTGCACATTCCTGGATACCATGCGCAACAGCTTGAGTGTGTGTGATTTTGAGGCCATGGAGCGTTTTGTGTATATGTTTCATTTTATAGGCTAGTGAGCCAGTTATTATAAGATAGGATGCTTATGTTTTGATTAGGTCGGAGAGCCTAGATGTTAAAGGCCAGTGCGCCTATTTTTGTATATGTCTCATAATTAATATAAAATACAGTGTTGCACGTAGACCGACCACGATAAAAGAGTATGGGGGACTAAACTCCACTAGTTAGGGAAAGGGAGGGATAAAAATTAAGGAAAAGGGCTAATCTAGGGAGCTTAAGCCAAAAAGGAATATTATATTAATATTTCTTAAATCATAAAGTATGGATAATTGTTTTATCCTAAGTTCTAAAGTTGGAGGACAAGTAGGCCAAAGTAGCTCCCAACGTGACAAGTGTCAAGTTGGGGACATGCATACATATTGTTGGGACTTAGTTCATTTTCCCATCTTTTCCATGATTCTTCTGATAATTCTTTCCATCATTCAGTCATTTAGTCAATCATCCATGAGCATGCACACACCCATTGAGCTATCCTCCATATCTTCATGATTGTATCTGAACCTGTATCCATGACCATTTTTTTTGGCGTATCTGGTTAGCTTGGGAGATGGACAGAAGAAGCGGGTTGTCATGCCCATGGGATATTGAAGAGGTGGGTTGTCAGGCCCGTGATCAATTCTCTAAGTGAGATAATTGTTGGGAATTGATTTCCTGAAGGTGCTAAACTGCATCTATAGTGCTCTAAGACTTCCTGTCCAGCCTATTGCTGAAGCCCGGAAAGGAAGTGGGGAAGCCGAAGGACTATTGAACAGATAAGGGGCACACTTCCTAGGTGGGATAGGCATGTGGGGAATGAGAGACTGTAGGTTGTTGGTTTGAGTTGGCACCTGAGACAGAGTCTTTCCTATTGTCTATGAGCCTTTAGCCTGGTTAGGAATCCATTTATCCATGTGGAGTTTAGTCCCAGCTCAGGGGTGACTCACTGTTGAGAGTGATGAAAAGTCTAGTCTAAGGCTGGGAGGTTCGTGGAAGGTCTGCACGTAGTTGGTGACATTCTTACCAAGATAAGTGCCAATTGTGTGATAAATTTACATGTTGCATTGTTATTTACATGCTTGTTTTTATGGGTTATCATATGTGTGGTTATAACTGTGTTTATTTTTATGGGTATTCCCTGTATATGTTGCATGTATATGTTTACTATTATTTCAGTGTGAATCCGTGCATTTACAGAAGTATTTGGTTGTTTATGTTTTATATATATGTTTCTGCAAGAGTTTTGTGTGTATATATTGTAATTGCATGCATTTCGAAAAATTTATGTAGCATAGCTTAGTTGGATGTTGGGTATGTTACAGTATGTTCCGCAGATAGAACATAAGAGGTATGCGGCATAGCGTCGCATGGCATGGATGGTCGGGGATGTTACAATATCCCTCCCAAGATTCTTTCCACTTGGGAAGAGTTAGTTTATTGGTTCAATCCCACTTATGGGCAATATAAGAACCCAACCGAACAATTACGGGAATATAATAACATTGCGTACAAGGACGGTGAGACTATTAAGTCTTTCAACCTTAATTTCACCAAGTTGTATAATCAAATCCCCAAACTTATTTGCCCCCAAAACCAAGCTGATTTTATGCATTACTATAATTCTCTACCTTCCCCTTATCGGCATAGGCTTGAAGAAAAATCTATTGACAATATTGGTTCCGCTCTTCATACTTGTCTAGAATATGAAGAGCAACTAAAAAGAACAGGTCTCCCCAAAGGGGACTCGGTTAAACAAACAGACATGTCTTCCCTCCTACAACTTGTGCAAGATATGAACAATTGGATGATAGCATATGAACAAAAAGGAAAATGTCCCTTCACTTACTCCTGGGGCATCATCTTCTTCCTCGACACCTTTTAGGAATACTAATGAAAACAACTTTTATCCCAAAGCCATTATGTCTCGCAGTTGGTGTAACTTCTGTGAGGAAAATCATGAAGAAATTACTTGTGAGGTTAAGAAGAGTGTCAGAGATAAAATATTTGGCAAGAAACCCGAAACCACCATTGTTTTTCTATATTGGGCAAAACCGAAAGATGTTATGATCATAAACACTAGGAACAAATCCTATGTTTCTAAAGGAAAATATGACCCCCCTCGTACTTCTTCTAGTACAAGCTCATCTTCACAAGTTGCTATTGTACAAGCTACCAAAACTCTCGATAGTCAAGGAGTTCCATCCCTTATTCCCTCTTCCAAGTATAACATTCTCAACCAATTGGCTAATATCAAGGACGATGCTACTCTTCTGGACATGGTTGTCGTCCCTAAACAAAAAAATCATATCAAGAATTTTATGGAAGGAAAATCTTCCACCATAGCCAATCTTTCTAAAGAGGCAAAAGAAGAGGATTTTGTTGTAAATAAAATAGGTGTAAATAATTTTAGACACCCTATAAAAAACCCTCCATTTTTCATTTCTGTAAAAATTATGGATAAATTATCCCATTGTTGCCTAATTGACGGTGATTAGGGTTCAAACATAATGTCGAAAATCATCATGGAAGAGAAGGCTTATCATGTACTAATGAAAATTCTATAAGTGCATTCTCCTATAATAGTTTACAGCAGTCAACTATAGGTGAAATCAAAGACGTGACTTTAGTTCTGTGTGCACATCCTGAAATAAGGACAACCCTCAACATCCAGGTAATCAACATGCCAGTAAGTAACTATTCTATCATCTTAGGAAGAGACTAGAAAGCCTTGATAGGTGGATATATTTCACTTGACAGGACACACTTATATGTTCCTTGGAATGGAAAGAATATTATAGTCCTAAGGGAAGGAAGAATCTCACCATACATAGAAATCAATCCACATCCTAACGTAAACTATGTCGAGGAAGACTTAGGAGTGTACTCCATATTTGTCGATGAGGGTGACACTACCCTGGAATAAATTGATCTGGAAGATGGTATGTGTCACATGCACTTCGATGGTTCATGCTCCAATGAAGGTAATGGAGTTGGCATTATCTTATACTCACTTGTAGGTAAAATTCACAACTTTTCTTATAGGTTAGAATTTTCTTGCATGAACAACTTCACCAAGTTTGAAGCATTATTTCTAGGCATTGAAAATGATTATAAATTAGGTTGTGGACACCTTACATTTTTGGGGGAATCCGAACTTGTTTTGAACCTTGTACATAAAACATACTCTCCTTGGGCACATTTTCTTATGAATGCATTCCTTTTGGCTTATCTAATATAGGTGCCACCTTCCAAAGAGCTATGCAGATAGATTTTGATGATCTGATTGGTAAGATTATCTAGGTTTATCTTGATGACTTGATTGTTTATTCAAAGAACCGATTGGATCATTTTGGTCATCTTAGAAAAGTTCTCGTGCGATGCAGAAAGTTTGACATTTCTTTATATCCTTCTAAATCTATTTTTGGCATTACCAAGGGCAATATACTTGGACATATTGTCTCTGATTCACGAATAAGCATAGATCCCGAAAGGATTGTTGTTATTCTGAACCTTCCCGCCCCCACTTCCAGAAAGGAGGTTCAAGCCTTTATGGGCATTATCAACTTTGTTCGTAGACTTGTTCCTGGCTTTGCTTTAATGGTCAAACCGATTCATAATCTTCTAAATTAGGATCGCTCCTTTTCACTGAAGACGTCGAAAATGATTTCGTAAGGATTAAGAAGGCAATCAACTTCGCACCGGTTTTGGCGAAACTGGACTTTGAGAAATATTTTATCGTATACACTAATGCCACTAAGGAAACATTTTTTGCTATTCTCTTACAATGTGATGACCATAATAATGAAAAACTAGTAGCTTACATGAGTCAAATCTTATCAGATGATGAATTCAAGTATTCTTATATCGAAAAACATGATTTTTCTCTTGTTAAAGCCGTGGAGAAATTTCGCCACGTTATCCTAGGCAAGCACACACAGGTAAAAGTCCCTTTTCTTGTTGTCCAGTTTTTGCTTTCACATACTTATCTTTCAAGGAATCTTGCACATTGGCTTGCCAAAATCCAGGAGCATGATTTAACCATCATGACTTCGAAAACAATTAAGGGACGAGATTTATCCCTTCACTTAGCTCAACATGCTGAAAAAAGTGAAGAAAATGATGATCATGATCATCCTCTTTCAGCATTGTTTTATATTGAGATTCAAACCCTTTCTATAGTTGAACATCCCTGGTATAAAAATCTGGTGTATTACTTGCAATATCATAAATCCCCAGATGACTTAGATACTCATCAAAGGAGAAGGCTTTGTCTTGAATCTTACAGATATATTATTTTAGGAGACTTTTTGTTCAAGAGGTCTATTGATGGTGTATTAATTTAATGTGTGAATAATGAGGAAGCACATAAATTGTTACAAGAAACTCATGGATCTTCAGATTTTGTTATTCAAGTTGGTGGCCACTTTTCTACTAAAACTATTGCTTTTAAAATCATCAGAAAAGGTTATTATTGGCCTTCAATTTTTCGAGATTCTTATAACTTTTCAAGATCTTGTGACAAGTGCCAAAAATTCGTTGGGAAAGAATGTCTTTCTACTATTCCTTTGTAACTTTTCCTCCCCGATTTTCCTTTTTATAAATGGGGTATGGACTTTATTGGTCCTATTAATCCTTCGTCTTGAGCAGGGTAGGTTTTTATCTTGAAATCCATGGATTGTTTCACTAAATGGACTAAAGTTGTCCCACTTAAACACTCACAGGATGAACATGTAATTTCTTTCCTGGAAACTAATATTTTCTCCAAATTTGGCATTCCTTTAGAGATTATTATAGATAACAGTCTTGCTTTCATTTCCACTAAATTGACTCAGTGTTTAGCTAGGTTGAGGGTCAAACATTTCACCTCATCAGCTTATTAACCTCAAGGAAATGGGCAAGCCGAGTCTACTAACAAAAATCTGGTTAGGATCATAAAGAGGCTCATCGAAGATAATCCTCGTCAATGGCACACCCTCCTCACTTACGCCTTTTGGGAAGATCGCACTACTACCAAGGTAAGCACAAGTTGCACTCCCTTTCAACTTGTCTATGGTCAAGAAGCTATTTTTCCTACTAAACTAGAACTTTCTTCTCTACGATTGATGTTACAGATTGAAGAATTAAATTCTTCCAATGTCCCTCAAAGGATAAATGCATTGTTATCTTTAGAGGAACAAAGAATGTTTGCCTTGGAAAACATAAAGAAAATACAGCAAACGGTGAAGAAATATTTCAACAAAAGTGCAAAAGCTGTCAAATTTAAAGTAAATGAGAAATTCTTGTTTTGGGACTCAACCCATGCTGACAGAGGAAGACATTCGAAGTTTCAGAAATTATGGCTTGGTCCTTTCAAAATATCTTTTGTCCTGGGCTCAAATTCTTGTCTTCTAAAAGACTTGGAAGAGAGATTATTTTCATATAGTACCAACGGTTCCCACTTGATACATTATGTGGAACCAACTTGAAAGATAAACATTGCATGGAAGTCATTGTTGTATTATAGTTTTTGGTTTCACTATTTTGGTTTTTTCATTTCTGTTTTTTTTTCATTTTTTGTTGTTTCATTTATGTCGTTTCATTTATGTTGTTTTTCATTTATGTTGTTGCATTTATGTTGTTTTCCTTTTTGTTTATCATAAATAAACTTTGGATCAAGTTCGCCACAACGATGTTATTATGTAAGTATTGTTGATCAATAATAATCAATTTACACAGTTATCATGATGTCCCCTTGTAGACATCACTGAAATTGTTATTTTCTTCCAGTATTGTTGTTAGATAGATGATTGGATTTTCATCCTTACTTTATGCTATCCCTTTCTTCCCTCCACCCTGAGATTCAAAAGAGCATAACAAAAACTTTTCTCCTTAAAACAAGAAACACTTTTATTGTGACTAATCGAATGTTATGTATACATGACCAAACCCCCTCATACGTAACACTTTTCATGAGCTATTCCCAAAGCCTGGGATCATTTTTTCCCTTAAAACACCTCACTCCCGCTATTGCATAATCATTCTGGTAAATAATTTTTTAATCTACGATTCACTAGTCTGCAAAACTAGACATTCTGAGTTGAAACAGATTTCTCTGTGAAGTCATCAGTTTGTTGACGCTTGAAAGTGCAACGTTGGATACTATGTTGGCAAATGATTTCCAAGCTTTATTATTTAACTATATTAATAATATACTAGTAGGTGGGACTCCCTTGTTTAACTTATGGCACTATGATGGAGAAGCAACACTTATATTTTTTTTCCTTTGTATTGGTTGCGACATAATTTATACAGCTCATTTGCTTCAGATCATGCTTAAAATGCTTATGATAATATGTTGTGGGCAAGGTGATTAAAATAAGGAATAATATGGTATTGATTATATCTCATGAAATATGATTATGTTTCATTTTGGATGAAAGAAATACACTCCAATTTTAATTTTGATATTGTATATTGTCCATAGCAAAGATTGGGTGATCACCTCAACCCTTGCTTCTATGTTTATGCACATTGGTTGAGTTGTAATTTGGTTTTGTTCCTAGGAAGTTGTCATATGAGAAAAATTGATAGTGGCAAAGGGTGGAGCACTTTGGAATATTGCGCACTTTGCAGATTGTAACATGGAAAGTATGGAATATTTGGTTGTATTAATGGTTTTAAATGTAAATGGTATGGTGAGCTGGCTAGTGGGCTTGGCTTGTACTAAGCCATGAATGAAAATCTAAAGGAAGAAGTGACATGCAGTAAATGCATGTCACTCAAACATGCCTCGAGCCCGCCAGCCTAGTCATTCTTTCATTTTTTCTCTGTTAGTTTTTGTTTCTCTGCCTTGCTCGATCATGGAGCAAGTATACAACCATGGTTTTTCTCCTTACGCAATCGTTTACAAGTATGGGGTTTTCTTACTTTTCCATCCATGAAATTTTCTCTTCCCTTAAATCAAAATGTTGGCTCTGGTTGCTTGTGGTCTATGTAATTTCCAAGTTGTCCTGAAGGTTTTTTTGGAACTGTGTATTTATGGTTGCATCCTTGGTTTCTTATGGTGGTTGTTCTGAGACTATTTCCATTAAAAAAATGGCCGTGATGTCTTTGTTGTGTGTAATTGTTCGCAAAAATTTGTTGAGTAAAAGTTATGGTTGAGCCTACCTTATCTATGGTTTTGTATTGTGGGTTTGGCTTCCCTATTAAAATGGGTTACCTCAGCCTTACCTCTAGGTTTTGTGAATACCCCACCTATAGATTGACATTGATGATCTCTATGGTTAGTATACCCACGCCATAATTTCGACCCTATGAATATTTATGTGAAATATGATGAAAGACTAAAACCTTTTGTGCCTTGTCCTGGCCAAACCCTCATTTGTTAGCATGCCTTCTTATGACCTCACTCTCACTGTTGCGTGGTGAACCTTATGCAAATATGAGGGCCTTGCTTACCCAGATTTTGGTGGGAGCACTATTCGTGCTATCTTGGTTTGGGCACGGGTTTTAATTGGTCACTTGTCATGTTGTGATGAAGGAAGTGTTGGATTCACTTATTCTTTGGAAGCTACATTTTGTTTATACAAATCTCATGAAGTCGATATCAATGTTGTGAATTATTGTTATATTATCAGTGATCAATTATAATAATGACAAGCATCTGTGGAGTAAGATTTTCGTGATATGAAAATTCCAAACCCTCTGTTTGAATTTCCCCACTATCTATACCCCTAATTTTCATTGACATATCTCGAACCCTACGCATTACATTGAAATCGTTGCTTACTCCAGAGAACTATTCTTGCTCGGTTACTTGGGCACTGGTTTTAATTGCTCCCTTGCTTGGCAATTGTGGAAATAGTTTGTACTCGCCTATTCATTGAAAATTAAAGTTTGTTGAAGCTTGTGTTCCTGATAACAAATGTTATTTATCTTGGTTAAATCGCCATGTTTTGTTGTTAAGAAAGCAAATGTGTTCGAAATGCCTAATGCTCAAATTGAGTAATACTTCCCAGAATGAAGTTAAAATAAGTCGCATTGAATGATGGTTTGATTTAATGATGGATATGAGTTTTTTTTTTGGAGCATTGTGCGTGACCCAGTGGGTTTTAAAGGACCGTTGTTGGGGTTGATGTTATGAATTGTGGCTCATCCACTCTAAGATTATTGTTGTATTCTTGTAGCGATTATGATGTTGTTCATCATTTATGTTATATAATGGAAATATTGTTATATTGATTATTGTGGTTAAATATTTATGGGCATATCAGATAGTTTACTATGTAAAACAATTCGGAGGCCAGTGAGCAATTTTGTTAAAGAAAGAATTAGTTTGGGTTATTGTTTTGGAAACAGAATATTGTTTAAACTTCAAAATTTTGGACAGAGATATATTTTGATTACATCGGAGATAGCATGTTGTGATTCTTCACTTTAATAGTATCCTTAAAATTTCCCTATCATTCTACCATTTTTCGCTAATTACACTCCCTCAACGATCCCAATTTCACTTATTTCATCCATGTTCTGTGATCCAGGTGGATATCGGGGGCCACCCACCTTTTCCAAATGGCTCAAAACAATTTTCTGGCCATTTTGGCAATTTACTATTTTTAGCAGGTTTTCACTTCCGGGGCCATTTTGAGGGCCTAAATGAAGTTTTTTCGAGATC
>SNQJ01S0008935.1:100303-111339 GCA_010110895.2 Picea sitchensis | reverse complement strand
TTTAATTCTTCCTTCGCTCTCCGCAATTCATCCCTGTTGTTGATCTAGCTTGCAGATCCGATGGTCACGATCCTCCAACGATCCTCAAGCCCACAGTCACTCATATGAATGACGTCCATAATATTAGACAATCAACACGGTCAATTTCTTGATCGGACGACTGCTGAGGCTTCTCACCCTGAGCTTACGCTTTTCCTTCTAAGCTTTGATCTCTGCATACTATTTGCTTCTCCTCCTAAGCTTATGCTTTTCTTGTTCACCATCATCGCTGCTATTATTTCCATCAATGACAAGCACACTCTTCCTGTAAAAACATGCCAACATAGAGAAGTTCCATCCTTGGAGCCGAAGAAAATATTGAAGAAAGGATTCAAAATTTATGTAGCTCATATGGAAGAGGCAGCTAAAGATAAAGTTCCAAATATTGAAGACTATGCAATCCTAAAATAGTTTGAGGATGTATTTGGGGAGATACTGGAGTTTCCACTGAAGAGGGATATTTATTTCTCCATTAAATTGATACCTGGAGTATCCCCAGTGTCCAAGAATCCTTATAAGATGAGTACCCTAGAGTTGAAGGAATTGCAAGTGCAACATGAAGAGATTTTGAAGAAGGGGTATGTTGTAGTCAAGTAAATTGAGGCAAGCATCCAAGAGAGACTACATTGGAACACACATCAAGACACATTCACAATGCAAGAAAGAAGGATAAGTATTTGGGAAGGATATCCAATCGAGTTTCTATTCCTTCTTAATGAGTATTTATACATAGGAAGGATAGTTGTGGAAGTTATACCTGCTCCAACTAATCCTTAGTTAAGTATCTTTATCCTTTATTACACATATAATTTACTTGGTTTACATTAAACTTATGCTAATATCTATAATAATACATATGTATGATGAAAATTAGGGCCTAAAATATCCCCTCAACATCTCACCCACACTAAAATCCTTGCTCGTCCTAAGAAAGTGTGAGGATAACTATTGGCTTGTTACTCTTTCACCTTCGTATTCAATCTGGTAAATGCTTGTGCATTCAATGATTCTCACAGCTCTTTTCTCCCACCCAAAAGTGGTCCTCTTGATCCTATTGTTTCACTTCTCTTTGGTGCCTTCGAAGTGATGAGTGGCTCTTCCTAGGCTCATATTTCTCGTGCACACACCCTATGGTAGAATATCATGCTTTGGAAAACCTAACATTTCTATTATTTTAGGCTTCTGAGGTCACAACTAAGAAACTATTCTTCAACTTTTATACCAAGGGGCTCAATTATTTCAATGTTCTTGTCACCATCTTTTCTTTAATCTCTCATGCGTGTTTTTGTGAAAATATGTATCTCTTGGATGCCTTTAACCGCTTCCAACACTATCATCATTGATGCTCTTCGACGTTCTCAATTATGCTCTTTTCTCCATTGTTCACCACTCTTGTTTTAATGGTGCTCTTTAGCATGATTGTGCTTCTTTCTATAAATGTATGGAGTCTTAAATTACATGAAGGATGACTGATTATGACTCAATTAGAAGTGCACATACTTTGTGTGTTGTCACCTAGGAATCAACTAATGTCAGTGAGGCACCAATATCATCTGATAGAAACCTACTTACATTACAATGTTGGAGGGAATTGCCTGCCTTCAAAGAAGACACACGTTTAACCCCCTCCTTTCTTGTTTAACTCATATTTTTAATACATCTTGAAACTGACAACATGGTATTTTTTTCTTTTTAGACCAACTAATTTGCAAACTCGGCTTGACTTCGACTGTTGAGACAACTAGACTCAACTATTAGGTCGACTGGATGTGACACGACTGAATATTCTGGACTCTACTCGAATATTCAACTTTATCCTTCATGTGACTGCTTTATAAGTATGACTCCATTTACAATGATTCCATATAAAACTAACTACAACCATTAAATGATGCCATGACATATCGACTCAACAAATACCCATTCAATCAACCAAAGTAATGTAGAAATGGAATGTATCGATAGACCAAATTCGATCAACGTTCTGTAATCACCATGTGCCATTTTAGAATAACAAACTTGAGTATAAGATGTTTTGTTGCAACATTCTTCTTTGTCTTGGTGAGGCTCGTAACTTCAATAGGAAGCTTGTATTTGACTTCGACTTTGTCCGGAAACATCCCAATTATTTAGGTTTTCGATCTCACCAAACTTATTGAGCTCTCAAAAATGTATTAAAAGAAATACTCAAAATGCTCATTTATTTTGCAAGGATCCATGGCCTACCTCGTGGATCCATGATGGGGTTGATCATGTTGGGCCTCTAGTACATGTTTAATAGTTGTAGTATGGTGCTTATGCTTGGCCTATTGTGTATATGTGAACAACGATCTTTGTGCGTACTGTTAGCACTTGGTAAATTGTTGGGCTGAAGAGAATGATCTACCATTGTAACCTACAAACAAACTTTAAGACTAGAAACTAGCCTTTCCAATCTAGAGAGGGCTCTCTTTAAGACCTAGTCTTTGATAGATAATATCTTTGGATTGACGGCTAGATTTAATGTTTGAGAAATTTTTTCTAACTTCCATGGAAAATAAGTATAGTAGTTTTGGGCTATGGAGTCAACCCCCTGAAAACAAGAGAAATCAATGACTGGTAAGGGAAGCTTTGAGAGGATAAAGGCTGAATAGGAAATGGTATTTCAGTTTCAATATCGTTGTGTATGGAGAAATAAAGGAGAAACATAAATCAAATCAAAGCACCATTAGAGATGAATTCCGACTTAACTTAGAACAAACCACAGAGTTTAAATGGTCGATTCTAAAGCACCACGAGATGAATTTTAAACCCTTTAAATATTTCCAATTTAAACAAATGAAAAATACACGAATTTACAAGAAACAAGAAGTACATACGAAGATAGGATCATAATACATCAAACCACCACCACTAGATTATTTTGATCAAAAGCTTTAGGACCTCTGCATTTATATTTCCATCAGATTCAAAAAATTATATTCAAGAGTGCCCTCTCTACTCTACTTTGCGAACCCAGATTACATAAAAAAGATTCAATATATAGAAAAGTAATTCCCTCCTGGGATGCTATGTTCGAACTACTTCCCCCTAGAACCCTAGATTTGGTTACTCTCCCCCTGGACAACATTTTCAACAAAATTTACTAAAAATAGAAACCTGACTATGCCCAATCATAACATAACCGACATATTCGTTTCAATCATTTGGTCATGATTAATATTCGGCCATCTGGTTGTGATAAATCAATGTTTCCTTCCAAGGGGTGCCCGAGTAATCATGCATACTGCTGGAAACTCTGTCACCTTTGTATAGCAGACTCTGGTTGTTGTTGCACGATTAGTGACTATAATGTGCACGTGGTGAGTTTGTGTAGAAAATGTCCATTCATGGTTGCTCGTGCAACTCCAACTGGAAGCAACGGTTGGGGACCATGCATTCCTTTCAAAACTTCCATGCGTTTCATTAATACCTGCCCTTCTCATTAGGTAAGTTTACATCATTTGCACAACGAATATTCACTGTGCAAGTGTTGCATCTAACTTCTTGTTAACGTAAGAGAGTAGGATATGTAAAAAGAAAGATTCCATGCCACGACCCAAAAATACAAAATGGGGCTCTCTTACTCATTCCTCCAGCGTCACCTGCAACCTTAAATATCTAATTGTTTTTCTTAAATACCAGTTCCGTTTTCTCAAACTCTTCACCTGTCTCAATAAAACCACATTTCTTTTCAGTTTTGATTGATCACTGGAGAGAGTTGTACATGCATTATCAATGGTTGGTCTGCACCCTTTGAAATGCTCTGTGATTTTCTCCTATGAAAACCTTTGTTCCTCCCGAAGATCAATGATTACATTTGGGGCCTCTCGGAGATGTTTTTTAAGCCAATTTATGTTCTTTTCTTTTACTGTGGGTGAGGTAGGGGGAAACTAACCTACTCGACTCTACGAACCTGGTGTTTCAATAGTTCTTTCTGCCAGCGGTCTTATTAACTCTCCGTTCTCTTGATAAAATTGGGCAATAACATGTCGTTGCTTCATTTCCCGGTCATTCACATTCTCCTCACCTAACTCCACCTGTCTTTCATCAATTCCCTTGTTCACACCTTCAACAAGCTCTAGATGAACTTTGCACATGGAAAATCTCTTGGCAGAAGGCTTGGTGAGCGGTTTACTGGGAACTTGGATCTCCTCAATTTTATTAGTCAACCTTGACCTTCTTTTCTTCTGGGATGTTGGTTGACCGAATGGCGAATATTCTATTTATTTCCCTTTTCTTTTTCCAATAACATATTCCTTTCTTTCTTCTGAACTCTGAAGTGTTGATTCCCTTGTAGATAGAGGAATGTCTCCTTTGGGATCTTTGGGGATGTTATCTGAAACTAGAAAAGAATCCCAATCCTTGTTCAAATGTCTCAGTTCTTCAACCACTAACATATTAATTCATGAAAAATGGAATAAATTGTTTCTCAGCTGGTCAACCTTGGCTTGGATGTTGTCTGCCATCTTTCCCAGGCTCTGACACAAGAAAAATGGTAAGTTCAAGGTATTTTTCCCTACGAAGTGCATCAGTAACCTAATGTGGTATGGATACACCCTGTCGAACCTTCCTTCACGGGTGAAATATCTTCTGATTATCTTCGAAAGTTTCTCGAAAGGCTCTATGAGATACTGGCTTGGAATGTCGGTTCCAAATTTTCGATTTCGACATTCGGGCTTAATGAAATCCATGTAACATGATATGTCTAGAGGCATGTCTTTAAACCATTTTTCTCCATGCGGATGGATCTCCGTTGCAGGGGACAACGTTTCCTACCTCACTCGGAAAGTGATTCCCACAATTGTCACACCGACCCCAGTAAAATTGAGGGCGAACTGCTAAGTCAGTTTTGCATTATATCCTTTTATCCTTTCGCAGAAACGCATACACCCAACTTGTTCAAAAGACGCCCTAATTGTCGGGTCTTCATTTATTAACTCCATATCTTGAGGTTCAAACCTTACGGCCCTGCCACTTCTCTCCTTCTTTCTTTTATTTTGGGAAACTACCATGATGCTGGTATATATTTATCTCACACACACAGTAATGAACTATGATATCCTCTCTACGCAGAAAATAAGAATGACGAACTTTGCAGAGACTGCAAGAAAAGGTAGTAACATAAATCTTTGAGCGACAAACAAAAACAACCATAGAAATTCCTGGCGCAGCAGTAAAGCACGACGGAAAATTTCAACACTTTGGGGAAACTCATCGCGATAGAAAACAACAATGGGAGACTTGACGTAGTAGGGAATTGTGACAGAAAATTACGACGTAGTGGAAAAAATTGGCGTGACATTAAAGCACGACGCAAAATTTTTTGCGTAGTGGGGAAACTGGGCGTGGTATCAAAAAACACTGGGAGACTTGGCGCGGTAGGAAATTGTGACAAAAAAGTTCGGCGTAGTGGAGACTTAGCATGTAAACAAACAACAATGGGGAACTTGGTGCAACAAAGGACTAAGTGTAGCATTAGGTAATTCGAAAGGAAGAAGGTTGTCTGTGAAAAGAAACAACTCGTTCCAGAAAACTTAGTATGCAATGAGCTCCATATAGAAGTTTAAGAAATCACTGAAAACAATGGAGGAGACACAATGAAATCAAATCAACAAACTTACAATATGATTGAAAACAAATAAATTTTACATAGCGAAGGGCTCCAAATCTTACTGGAATAACTATGGGCGACGCACAGATTATGAAAGTGATGGAGAAGCATGAAGGGTGACCAATATTTATGCTTGAATGGATAAGGAATGAAATCATGGAAAAGAACGATAAATCCATGGTGAGGAGAAGTTCGAAAGTAGGTTGAAGATTTGCGCAACAAACTTGTGCAGCAGGTACACTTTTGAAGTGTGCAAAATACAAATGATAGGAGCAGAAAAGTACAAATGATAGGAGTGCCATGATTTTTCAGTTTTTTGACTTCATGATTAGGTAATGATGCTCATAATAACTTATGACATGACCTTTTTCCTAGCCACTTGACATGACTTTCGTACCTAAATTCCCCTTTTTTGACATGACTCGATATTTAGGGAAATGGACCTTTACAAATCACACATGACTAATCATTATACCCTTTCCCGACTCTTATCTAAAGTTATTGCTTGATTTTTCAAACCATTCCTTAGCTTGTCACTGACTCCATAACTTTGACACACCACTGCGATTAATTTAGGAAAAAAAAGTTTTTTCAAATCACTAAGACATGACTCTAAAATGTTGGATGAACCTATGACCCTAACTATAAAAAGCATGGTGCTAAGAATTGGTTCCAATGGGGATTTTATCCTCCTAGTGAGGTATCAAATAACAACAGACCAAGTTTTTGACCATGGTTCTTTATTTGACTCATAGACTCTAAAATGACAAAACAAACTCATTTCCAGATCCTCTTGACACAGTTATGACTAAATTCAACATAAACTTAGGGCCTTCAATTCAGGATTCAATTTTCTGCTAACTACTAATTCAAAATGATTTATCTGAAAATAAAATGGTTATTTACAATGACTTGAAGAGACTGGAAAAATTTGCTAAATAAGATAATGCTTGAGAAACCTTCCATTCACAGGTCCCCCGCCAATCAGATCTCTATTAAGCTATTGCAGCAAATAGGCATTGTTCCCATCGTATGCAACAATCTTGAATGACCCCATCCAAATATGATCGAACTTCCCATGCCTCCCTCTGTCTTCATTTCTTGCATCTCACTTTAGTACCAAATCATTCACCTTGAAATCATCTTCTTTGGTGTGTCTGTCGAAAATCCTTTTCATTTTGTCTTGTTGTAATTGTGATTTATTGAAGACTTGTTCTCTCATTTGTTGTGAATGGACCAATTATTTTATTCTCCTTAGAGCATCATTTGGTTCAACTTCTTTCTCTTGCAGTGGTCTCCTCACTAGCAATCCTAATGAGGTAGGAAAAACTGCCTTTGTACGATATACAATCTAAAAAGGTGATGTGGAGATAGAACTTTTAGTGGTGATTATGTTAGCCCATAATGCGTAGATGAGATTTGTGTGCCAAGATTTCTGTTTTTCCTGCAGAAGCTTCTTAATAATCCTGGTCAATTTTTTGTTAGACGATTCATCCAAGCCATTACCCTGTGGGTAATAAGCTGTGGAATGGCCCAGAGTTATGTTATAGTCACTGCAGAATTTGTCCATTTTCTTAGATTTGAATGTCGCTGCATCGTGAGTAATGATCTTGACTGGACAACCAAATCTAGAAAAGATATTACTCTCTAAAAATTGAATGATGATAGTATCAGTAGATTGCCTTGTGGGGATCGCTTCGATCCATTTGGTGAAGTAGTCTGTGGCTGTTAGTATCCACCTATGCTGAGCTGAGGATTGCAGATAAATTTATCCTATAAAATCAAGGCCCCGTTGCATAAATGGTGTTTCAACAAAGATATGCTTTAAAGGTAGGGGCTACAACTTTCTTTTCCCATCAAAGATCTGACATTCATGGCAGCTGGAAAATTCCTTGTATACATCAGAAAAAATACCAGGCCAATAGAACCTTGCCCTCAATATTTTGTGTGGAGTGGTCTTGCAATAATGATTCCCTCCACAGTCACCTTTGTGAAACTCTTTAATAGCCTTTTTCATTTCTTTCTCTAGCAGACAATTTAGTAAGATCCCACCTTGATCTTTCCAATATAGAGAATTGTCTAGAGTGCAAAATTTTGTTGCTTTCAACTTCAAAAAATTGGCTTTGGTTTTGCTCAATCCGAGAGGAGCTTGTAAGTTTCTTAATACATAAATAACATCAACATACTAAGGATAATAAAGGAACTTCTAGGATATCTGTGGGACTACTTCTTCTTGTGAATTTTCCAACAAATCAACAATAAAATTGATTCCCAAAACATCGCAATTTGACAGCGCCATTAATTTTGCAAGCCCTTAACCCTTAATCATATTTGTAGTATTAATTTCAAGGTCATACTCCAACATTACTGCTATCCATTTTCCCCTTCTCCTTTCTGGATCAGGCTGAGTCAAAATATCCTTTACAAAATTGCTAGGCATGTAAGCAATGACATGTGAATGTAAAATATACGTTCTAAATTCTTTAAGGGACTTCACCAAGGCATATGCTTGTTTTTCCATGATGTCATACCTTAGCGGGGAGTCTCTTGTCCTGCTGTAAAAAGTTATGGGTTTTTCAAAGTTCTTATCATCTTCTTGCAACAAAACGCCAGCAATGGTGTGTTCTGAGGCAAAGGAAAACAATATAAAATATTTTGCAAAATTTAGGTTGTCTAACACTAGAGCCTTGGTCAACGCCACCTTAATATCTTCAAAAGACTTCCTAGCTTCAGGAGTTCATTTTATCTCAATGCCTTTCCTGAGCATGTTTGTGATATATTTTATGATCTCAACCAAGTTGGGAATGAACCTCCTCAACAAATTTACTTTTCCTAGGAAAGACTGTACCTCTTTCTTACTCTTGGGGGTGCTGATCTTCAGAATTGTTTCCACTCTGCTGGGGTCTATTTTTATTTCTTCTTTTGAAGTGATTTTTTCCAAGAAATTTTCCTTCTTGCATTCCAAAGTTTGATTTTTTTGGATTTAACAAGATGCCAAAATTTCTACATTTCTGGAAAACCTTTCTTAAATGTTTGAGATGTTGATCATCATAAGCTGAAAATACAATGATATCATCCAAATAAATCACAATAAAGTTATCCTTTTCATCGGAAAAATCTATGTCCATGGCCCTTTGGAAAGTCGCTCCAGCATTCATAATCCCAAAAGACATTTTCACATACATGAAAGTGCCCCAAGGTGTTGTAAAAGTTGTCTTCTCCTGGTCATCCGGATGCACCATAATTTGGTTTTATCCAGAAAAACCGTCAAGAATTGACATCTTCTTAGATCCCACCACCTTCTGCAGGATGCAATCCATCTTAGGAAGTGGATAATTTTCTTTGAGAGACACCCTGTTTAAATTCCAAAAATCTACACATAATCTTATCTCACCACTTTTCTTCCTGATAGGCACTAGGTTAGCCACACACTTGGAAAATATTAAGGACACAATAACATTGGCATCAAACATTTTCCTTACTTCCTTTTCGATCAATGGCAACAACAGAGGGCTGATTCTCCTTAACTTTTTCTTGAAAGGTTCCTGATCATCCTTGATGGGAATTACATGTTGAATTACCTTAGTATCATAGAGCTTCAAATCTTCATGACTACATGCAAAGACATCAGGGAAGTATTTCATAAGGCTGATATACCTCTATTCGATTTCTGGACTGAGTGTTTTTTATAGGTTGATGATATTGGGGCCTTCTTGAGTCCCAATGTTGCAATATTCTATATCCTCATCGTTTGCAGTGATTTTAGGTTTTCTGGCTAAATCATTGTTGTCAAAAAAAATTACAATGGGACCAAGCCTTTGGGAATAATGTTATTTTTCAGCTGCACTATATCTCTTCTAGAAATCTTATTATGAAAAAGGTCATTGTTGTTGAACACAACCGTGTCTTCATTCACTTCACAACAACACTCGTCATCGATATTTACAATAGCAAATTCATCACTCATTTGAAGGAATATTTCTACCTGTTTGTCGTCTTCAAATACTTGCCAATATTTAATGTTATTAGGTATTGTTGGCCTATGTTTGACCTCAATTTCATACTTTTTATTAGGAAAAATTGGAATTTTGAAAACTGAAGCTGAAGTAGCCAAAGCATATATAATTTTATTTCCCCCCCTAGGAATCACTGACAAATTATATTATGAAAACTCTTCAAGAAGGTCAAGCACTAAATTCCTATATGCTCTCAATCTAGGATGCTTGGACTGATATATACCCTTTACCTGGTTAATTACAAGCTCATAATCACCATGTACGACTATCCTTCTAGCACCCAATTCTTTTAAAGTCTTCAATCCCAAAATCAGTGCCTCATATTCGGCCATATTATTGGTACAATCGAAAGCGAGCTTGTAAGATCAGAGTTTTGTACCCATATTGGGAGGGTTAATCCATACACCATCTCCAGCTCCTTCCCTGCTAACAGCTCCATCAAAACTCATATTCCACATTTCATTCTCTTCACTGTTTTGCTGATTTGTAATCTCCCCTGTTCGATGCTAAATTTTGTCTTTGATAGCCATGACAGTCGTTGGCTCCCCCTCTTCAAAACTCAAGTTATTATAGAAAATAGAGGAACCAAATTCAATATCAACGGAGTAAATAGGATGATTGTTTGATTGAGTCTTGCTACTCACCATGTACTTGAGAAACACTTATCTGTACAACCTCCTTTCTTGGCCAAAAACAAGGATAGTAGCATATAACATATCCATTTGCAAAGTTCCTTTCAACTTCGCAGCCCAAGATCTAGATAACATCATGCCAAATTTTGGAGGGATGTCGGCAACCACAATGTCCATGATCGGATTTTTCAATTGGATTTGAGACAATGATACGACTAGATCTTTGATCAAACCTAATAATTTCACCTTCCTCGAGTCAAAAGAGAAAATATCCTTATAAGGTATTGTAATGTCTAAGCCCAACTCATCCATGACCACCTTGGGCATGAGATTATGTGATGCTCCTGAATCTAACATGGAAGTATGTAAGGTCATGTCATGAATTTTAAGGCTAACATATAAAGGAGGAACATCGTCAACATTGCCACTCTCTTCCATGCGCGGGCCAAACAAGATAGCGGGGTGATCATCTTGTATGATCAAGGTGTCAGGGGATTCTTCCATTTTTAGCATTTTAATGATCTGATTTCTATATTCTCCATTCTTGATCAGCTCATTAAACGAAAGAAAAAATTTGATTTTAGCCATTTCACTTTCAAAATTAAAAGGTGACAGAGCTTTTTCTACCTCTTTGATGACCGTTTCCTTTCTTGCCTCAAGTATTTTCTTTGGGGGTTATTATTTGATTTTCCTTTCTCCATTACATCCCTTAATGAA
>SNQJ01S0008935.1:53304-100253 GCA_010110895.2 Picea sitchensis | reverse complement strand
TAAGCCCAACTCATCCATGACCACCTTGGGCATGAGATTATGTGATGCTCCTGAATCTAACATGGAAGTATGTAAGGTCATGTCATGAATTTTAAGGCTAACATATAAAGGAGGAACATCGTCAACATTGCCACTCTCTTCCACGCGCGGGCCAAACAAGATAGCGGGGTGATCATCTTGTATGATCAAGGTGTCAGGGGATTCTTCCATTTTTAGCATTTTAATGATCTGATTTCTATATTCTCCATTCTTGATCAGCTCATTAAACGAAAGAAAAAAATTGATTTTAGCCATTTCACTTTCAAAATTAAAAGGTGACAGAGCTTTTTCTACCTCTTTGATGACCGTTTCCTTTCTTGCCTCAAGTATTTTCTTTGGGGGTTATTATTTGATTTTCCTTTCTCCATTACATCCCTTAATGAATTATCTTTCTTCAGTTGGCTTGAAGAAGGAGTATTTGTTTGAAGTTCCCTTGTAGGATTCGCCTTTAGAAGATTTGCAGGCGCCTTTTTACTTTTGAGGTTATACTGCTTCTGCAGTTGCATAATAGAATTGTGGTATCCTTTCCTAAACTCTTTTGTTTCTGATGACAACATATAATCATTTTCCTACATAAACTCATCATGTGCATCCATAAATTGATCATGTTCTTCTTTGGTTAAGAACATGTTTGTTTCTGTATCATCACAACAATGCATATGGTCTTCGATTATTTGATCAAAATCTTCGGTTGCATAGTTTTTTTGGAAAGGAGGTTTTATTTGTTGATCGCTCTGATCCCTCTAGTCTCTTTGCTTGATATGTGGAACTGGGGCTCTTTTAAAATTTTGATTTCTAGGCTGAAAATCAGCTTGATCCCTAGTGGCGGGCTTATTTTCCACGGACATCCTCTCCATGAGTCTTTCCATAGTCTTCATCATCAAGTCAAAATTTTCGTCTGATGATTGAGACATAGAGGGTTATGATTCCCCTTGGAATTTCTTCACACTTCTTTCAAGATTATGTTTGATCTTCCCTGATGCCATCAAATTTACTTCTACTTCAATTGTGTCGCTCATCATATCATCTAATGAATTGGATCTTATTTCTCTTAACAACAAGGCAAAGTCACTGTCAAAATAATCAGCATATTGAAGTTGGGAAGCTCCAGGAGGAGGTTTGACTTCTGTGGGAATTGAATTATAAACTCTTATAAATCTGGTTGAGAAATCTTGTATCATTTCATTTGGTGATATTTTTATATTATCGTACTGCATTAGTTACTGAAGAGGATTCTTTTTATCACCCCCCTGGCAAGAAAAAGTGTTTCAAAAGTTGCAAAATTAGGGATACTCGTTGTTGGAAGAGATTTGAACCATTTTCTGACCTCACCTAAGAGACTTCGTGAAAACAATCTCGTTTTTGCATCCTCAAAATCTACCTCTTCCAGGTCGACAAAGTCATTGAACCAATCTAAGTGTTTTTGAGCTGAAGCATTCCCTTCATCATCGTATAATTTGATTCTCTGATTATAATTCTGAGGCAAATCATGTAGTTGGGCAGACAAGGCGAGAGGGGCGAATCTGGCGGCCATGACTGTAGGAGTAATTTGAACTAGCTGAATATTCTAAGTGGGAATTACAATGGCTTGAGGGGGGTTCGTTGGTATCAAAGATTAGAACTTTTTCTCATCGAAGATGATTTTATTCAGATAATATTCTGATCTGGACCTGAACAGAGTTTGTTCAAATAATAGATCGAAGTCAAGGTCAACAATGATTTTTACCCCATCTTTAGGTAAATATAGGCTCCTATCCATGTAACATATTGGGTTCGTTATCCTTTCTTTTCTTTTGTGTAGAAGATTTTCAAGATCAGAAGCAGATGTTCCAGGATTTGGATCAGGGTTCGCTCTAGTGTAAACTTTCTTAGGAGCCATGATTTTTTATTCAGACTACTTTACGCTACTGATATTATTCAATGAATTCGCCAGGGAAAGATAAGTTTCAGCCAATATAGGTATCTGATTCACTGTTATCCTCAAGAATCAAATCTACAACTTTAGTCATTTTTTCCCAGGGAAAGTTTTCAATTTCGTCCCCGACAATAACACCAAGATGTTAGCACTTGGTAAATTGTTGGGCTGAAGAGAATGATCTACCAAGGTAACCTACAAACCAACTTTAAGACTGGAAACTAGCCTTTCCAATCTAGATAGGGCTCTTTCTGAGACCTAGTCTCTGATAGATAATACCTTTGGACTGACGGCTAGATTTTTATGTTTGAGAAAGTTTTCTAGTTTCGTTGGTAAAGAACTAAAATTCTTTTGGGATATGGAGTCAAACCTCTGAAAACAAGAGAAATCAATGACTGGCAAGGGAATCGTTGAGAGTATAAAGGCTAAATAGGCAATGGTCTTTCAGTTTCAATATTGTTGTGTATGGAAAAAGAAAGGAGAAACATAAAGCAAATCAAAGCCCCATTAGAGATGAATTCCGACTTAAATTAGAAGAAAACACGAAGTTTAAATGTTCTAGTCTAAAGCACAACGAGATGAATTTTAAACCCTTTAAATATTTCCAATTTAAACAAAGGAAACAGACATGAATTTACAGGAAACAAGAAGTACATACGAAGATAGGATCGCAATACATCAAACCACCACCACTAGAATATTTTCATCAAAATCTTCAAGACCTTTGCATTTATATTTCCATCAGATTCAGAAAATTACATTCAAGAGTGCCCTCTCTACTCTACTTTTCCAACCCGACTTACATAAAAAAAATATGCAATATATAGAAAAATAACACCCTCCTGGGCTGCTATCTTTGAACTACTGCCCCCTAGAATCCTGGATTCGGTTAATCTCCCCTTGGACAACCTTTTCAACAAAATTTACTAAAAATAGAAACCCGACTGTGCTCAATCATAACATAACTGGCATATTCGTTTCAATTATTTGGTCATGAGCAAGATTCAGCCATCTAGTTGTGATAAATCAACATTTCCTTCCAAGGGGTGCCCGAGTAATCATGCGTACTACTGGAAACTTTGTCACCTTTGTATAGCAGACTCTGGTTATTGTTGCATGATCACTAACTATAGTGAGCGCGTGGTGAGTTTGTGTAGCACACACCCATTCGTGGTTGCTCGTGCAAATCCGGGTAGCAGCAACGGTTGGGGACCATGCATTCCTTTCAAAACTTGCATGCATTTCATTAATACATTCCCTTCTCATTAGGTAAGTTTACAACGTCTGCGCAACGAATATTCACTGCACAAGTGTTGTGTCAAACATCTTGTTAACATAAGAGAGCAAGATATGTACAAATAAAGATTCCATGCCATGAACCAAAAATACAAAAATGGGGCTCTCTTACTCATGCCTTCGGCGTCACCTACAACCTTAAATCTCTAATTTTTGTTTTCTTAAATACCAGTTCTGTTTACTCAAACTCTTCACCTGTCTCAATAAAACTGCATTTCTTTTCAGTTTTGATTGAGCATCAAAGAGATTTTCACATTCATTATCAATGTCTGGTCTGCACTCTTTGAAATGCTCCATGATTTTCTCCTCTGACACCCTTTGTTCCTCTCGAAGCTCAATGATTACATCTTGGGCCTCTCAGAGTTGTTTTTTAAGCCAATTTACACTCTTTTCTTTCGTTGTGGGTGAGGTAGTGGGTAACTGACCTACTCGACTCTACGAAGATGGTGTTTCAATAGTCCTTTCTACTAGCTATATTCTTAACTCTCCATTCTCTTTATAAAATTGGGCAATAACGTGTTCCGCTTACTTTAGTTATTGTCTTATTTCCTGGGCATTCACATTCTCCTCACTTGAATCCATCTTTCTTTCATCAATTCCCTTGTTCGCACCTTCAACAAGCTCTAGTTGAACGATGCACATGGGAAATCTCTTGTCAGAAGACTTGGTGCGCGGTTTACTGGGAGCTTGGATCTCCTTAGTTTTATTAGTCAACCTTGACCTGCTTTTCTTTTGGGATGTTGGCTGATTGAATGACGAATCTTCTATTTATTTCCCTTTTCTTTTTCCAGTAACATCTTCCTTTCTCGCCTTTGAACTTTGAAGTGTTGATTCCTCTACAGATAGAGGAATGTCTCCTTTGGGATCTCTGGGGATGTTAGCTGAAAATAAAAAAGATTCCCAGTCCTTGTTCAAATGTCTCAATTCTTAAACCACTATCTTAATTAATGAAAAATGGAATAAATAGTTTCTTGGTTGGTCAGCCTTGGCCTGGACGTTGTCTGCCATCTTTCCCATGCTCTGACACAAGAAAAAAGGTAATTTCAAGGGATTTTTCCTTGTGAGGTGCATCAGTAACATGATGTGGTATGGATACACCCTATCGAACCTTCCTTCACAGGTGAAATATCTTCTGATTATCTTCAGAAGTTTCTCGAAAGGCTCTAGGAGATACTCGCTTGGAATGTCAGTTCCAATTTTTCGATTTCGACATTCGAGCTTGATGAAATTCATGTAACATAAGATGTCTAGAGGCATGCCTTTAAACCATTTTTATCCACGAGGAGGGATCTCTGTCGTAGCTGAGAACACTTTTTCCATCACTCGAAAAGTGATTCTCGCAATTGTCGCGCTGACCCCAGTAAAATTGAGGGCGAAATGCTCAGCCAGTTTCACATTATATCCTTTGATCCTTTCGTAGAAACGTATACACCCGGCTTGTTCAAAAGACACCCTGATTGTCGGGTCTTCATTTATTAACTCTAGATCCTCAGGATCAAACCTCACGACCCTGCCACTTCTTGCCTTCTTTCTTATACTTTGGGAAACCTCCATGATGTTGGTATATATGTATCTCATGCGCGCGGTAATGAACTGTGATACCCTCTCTGTGCGACAAACAAAATTAGTGCGACGGAAAATTTATATGCAGTGGGGAAAATCGGCATGGTAGCAAACAAAAATGGGAGACTTGGTGCGGTAGGGAATTGTGACAGAACGTTCCGGCGTAGTGGAAAAACTCGGCGTGGCAGTAAATCACGATGGAAAAATTTCGGCGCAATGGGGAAACTCCGCGCGGTAGCAAACAACACTGGGAGACTTGGTGCGATAGGAAATTGTGATGGAAAATTTCGACGCAGTGGAGACTTAGCGCGACAACAAACAACAATGGGGAACTTGGTGCAACAAAGGACTCAGTGCATCAGTAGGTAATTCGGAAGGAAGAAGGTTGAATGTGAAAAGAAACAACTCGTTCCAAAAAACTTAGTATGCATCGAGCTCCATAAAGACTTTTAAGCAATGACTGAAAACAATGGAGGAGACGCAGCAAAATAAAATCAACAGACTTACAATACGACTGACAACAAATATCTTTTACACAACGAAGGGCTCCAGAGCTTGCTGGAAAAACTATGGACGACGCACAGATTCTGAAAGTGATGGAGAAGCATGAAGGGTGACCAATATTTATGCTTGAATGAATAAGGAATGAAATCATGGAAGAGGACGATAAATTCATGACAACGAGAAGTTCAAAAGCAAGTTGAATATTTGCGCATGAAACTCGTGCAATAGATACACTTTTGAAGTGTGCAAAATACAAATGATAGGAGTAGCAAAGTATAAATGATAGAAGTTCCATGATTTTTCACTTTTCTTAATTCATGATTAGGTAATGATGCTCATAATAACTTATGGCATGACCTTTAACCTAGCCACTTGACACGACTTTGGTACCTAAATTCCCTTTTTTTAACATGACTTGATATTTATGGAAATTGACCTTTACGAATCACACATGACTAATCATTATACTCTTTCCCGACTCTTATCCCTGCGACTAATTTAGTAAAACTTTTTTTTTCAAATCACTAAGACATGTCTCTAAAACATTGGATGAACCTATGACCCTAACTATAAAAAAAAACATGGTGCTAACACGTACAAGCTCCAATTTTGAAGTAAAATGGAAAATTAACCTATCTTTCTCGGTGACAAAAATCAAAGCTAAATGTTTCGCAATGGAGAGGCTTCAACATTCAAAAAATAATGCTCTAGTAATTTAATGGGTGGCCTAATGCCGAGGCTTCGACTTCACTCAGGAATTCGACCCGACTTCAGCCTCCATTCCGACTTGGAGCTCGATGACCTCGACTTCGACCATACCCTCAACCCCAATTTCGACAACAAACTTAATGGCGTTGTCTTCGACCAAACCCTAAACTTCGACTGGGAACTCGTCGATAAAGTATATTCTGCAATATTAGTAGTATCTAGTTCATTTAATGGAGGAAAAATAATTTAAGCAATATCAAAACTTACATTTCCCTCGCCGATGACAACTATTGTATCAGTGTTGTGCAATTCCACCTGAAACTTGTGCAATCAGGATGACCAAACTATCTTGCAACATGACTTCAAGGTAATTTTTCTCCTGGATTTTTTTCAGGATGGTCAGGCGCCACTCCATAATGTACCAATCCATATGGTGTCGACAATATTTCTAGGATATTGAGATTTTCCTACTCCTTCCTTTTCAACATGTTTTCTGCGACCAGTGAGGAAGTCGACCAGAACAGTCAACCTCGACCAGGCTCACCAGTCTCGACTTCGACCGAGAATTTGATGGCTCGACTTCGACCGAGAATACCACCAACGGATACCATCGTTGTATGCGACTTTCTATGGCCAGTCGACTGGTGCATAGCTTCGTAGTCAAATTGACCAGTCTATGGTGTATGTGAACTTCATTTCTAATGAAAACTCATTGGCCCCAACCCATAGTCGATCGGTCCAAGTGGTTGTTGGTCGACTTCTACATGTCATTCGACAACTAGTCGGATTTGGTCTGGTTGATTTCTCATTATACACAATTCATTTCCGGCAGGAGGTAATGCATTGTTTACGGTGAGTTTTCCGATGAAGCTTGTCAATATGTTAAAATATTACCTCTAATCGAAACATAAGAAGATGACAGATAGAATTTGTACGCTCCGTATCACCCACAATGCACTTCCATTTGATTTTTATAACAGAGTTTTTACAACTTGCCACCCGGGCCCTCTCACTTTATAAGAAATAGATGGGTTTTCTATGAAAGGGAGAATTCCACTGCACTGATCTTTAGGCACAGAACCATAATATTCTTGGGATTTCAACGCTCCTCCCCGACCAAGAGATCATCTCTTCAATTCATTGGCGCAAAAACACATTGACAAAACTAATCATTTCTTTATTTGCAAAATCACTACAAGTGTATCATCAGTCATTTTTATTGGTCAGGCTTTTCAAAAAATTATGAGTCGGTTAATTATCAATTGCATCATTCGACGAGAGGTCGAAGATCATTCGAATGATTGTACGATGAGAAAAAACTAATGCACTAGACAAATTGGTCAATCGACCAATAGTCCAAATGCATCTCGTCCAACTCCATTTGCTTTCACCTCACAACTTCAACATAATTTGGAATCATCACATTCCACGCTACTTCAACAACTGTAGACTGGGGTTTTGGGCCATACAACTTTTCCACTAGCTTCAAAAGCAATTGAAATCCTCGAGCAATGCATGAAATTGTAGATTTTATTGATATTTCAACTTGTGTGCAAGGTTCTGAACAACATCCATGATCAATCAATCAACGAGCTTTCACATTCTATCCACATTAAGTGCATCACTCATCCTGTTAATTTCTTGAAAATGTGCACAGTCTTTTGGTGTGATTTCCTGCAACAGGATCACTGGTGCTTCAGAGAGACGATATTCGCCTTCTTTCCGCGAACATGTAGTTGGATATTGTTTTCTACTTGAGATATGGTAATGGGGTTTGCGGATTTGTCCTAGAGAGACTGTTTGTTGTATGGCACTTACTGTATGAGCTAGATCTACAGAAATACAACACTAGTAGGTTGGTATTATTCATTGGTACATCTTGTTGGTTCAAGGGTTGATACATGGCTAGTAATTTTGTGGTATATGGTTGAGGGATTTTGGTTTTGAAGTGGTTGTGAAGTTTCTTGTGAAGTTTGAGGCTACATATCAATGAGGGTTTGATGTCTAGTTCATGTGAGGGTTATTACACTTGAACATGATTGTACAAACATACATGGCACATGACTAGAGAGACATAGATGCACTTGGTTAAGTGATATGTATGATGATGTATGCATAGGGAACAACTACAGATTGAACACAGTGAATGTTGATGTGACAGAGGCAACAAAGTGTCTGAGATTTAGAAAAGGTGAAAACCCTAGCGTTCTAAAGGTGTACGCAGGTTGCAATATAGACATGATGCATACATACTAGGTTGCAGTATAGATAGGGTGCGAACATATGCGAGATGCAATATATACAGGTCACGTACCTGATGGTGTTTATTTGGTACAAGATGACTTCTGGTACATGAATGCTTACAAGAATTTGGTACAGGTTTGTTACGGGTTGTTGGCACAGATTGGTATAGGTTTACAATGGTATATCTCATAGGGACAATGTGGCATTGGTTTCATTATTTGACACTTATATTTCAGGGCGATTGGACGGTGAAAGAATAAGTGGTTGTAGCCACCTTCTGATTGTAGTTGGAGAATATAGGGGGTTGTAGCCTCCTTATGGTTGTAGCCATAGAATTGGGGAGTTGGAGCTTCCCTCAGGTTGTAGCCTGAAAATATAGGGGGTTGGAGCCTCCTTCCAATTGCAGCTGGAGAACAAAGGAAGTTGGTGCTTCCAATGAATGTAATTCTTAAAGACGTATAAGAAAAATAATTCTATGGTTTTCTGCATTGGGTTTCCACATAAAAATATTGGTGTACTGTGTATGCATATGATTGTTCATTGTTCATGGCTTATTTACTCTACACTTGTTGAATGATAATGTTATATTGATCATAAAGATAAACAACACTTATATATTGTGGTTAAAAAGGATTAGATTGATCTAATAATGATTCACCCCCCCTCTCTATAATCCAATAGACTTGACTTAGTAAAATGCAATCAGGAAAATGTGATTTTATAGCATATTACCTAAAAGCGGAGGCAGAGAAGAAATTGGATGAATTGCCCTCAATTCGATTGGTATAGAAGAAGTAGAAGCTAAATTCACCATTAAGTCAAACAATTCATCTGTCATGCATCCATTAAGAATAGCATTGCACTACCATCAATTGAGTACAAATAGTTGTTGCACCACCAAAATCAATTAAAAACGAATTTTATGTATACTCAACTAAAAAGGTATTTATATTAAATTTAGACCAACTCAATCAAATCAAATTATAACCTGATTAGAGCTAAATGTTGGCATTGGTTGCTGACGAAGTGGACCCGACAAGTATGGTTCTCAATGTAAACGAAGGAAGGTAGTGTTTAATTAGAACAAACAAACAAGCAAAAAACATGTATGCAAATCATAGCAAAAGAGAAAACATGGCCAACCAACCAAAAAAACTAAAATATAAATAGAAGAAAGGACTACCATACACAACACCCAACCAAAAAGAAAAAGAAAAAAATCAACTAACATAAACAAAATATAAAAAAGGCAACCCATTTCAATCATATCAAATGAAGGAAAAATGTTAAAATGATAAAAGTTGTATTGTAATTTAGCAACATATAATAACATAAATATAACTATACATAATTCCGCCAACCTTTGTAAAATTTAAGACTGCAAATTCTAATGTCTAATCCGACTGGAAGAGATGAGAAGCCAATATGACGAATAAATGATACCCACAAACAATCTATTTTCCATTCGATTCATTTTTTGACATACAAATCCTGCATCCTCTAAACTTTCCTAATTAATAAATATGGCTAGGCAAAAGACTCTGAAATGAAACATCACTTGAAATCAAGAAAAATAATTCTTATTAATTAATTCAAATGGGATGAAACTACTCCTACCTCATTATCTTTGAGAAAAAATATCAATTTCTTGATTATTTATGTACTGCAAATATTTGTAAACTCAACCACTAGGCAATTTAACTAAAAAAACATTGATTATGAGTTGATACTAGAGAATGAAAAAAGGTGTAAACTCAACCATTAGGGAAAAATACACTTAGCATGTGTTGATACTCGAGAAATAAGAGAGGTTGAGTACAATATAAATTCGGCCGCAAATTCTGAGATGATGGAAACTTATGGTATCAGAGTATGAAAGCCAATATCAACTTTACAAATAAATATTTATTCAAAATTGCAAAAGGTGGAAATTATGGAATATAAGTACAGAGAATTGCATCGCCCTCTTTCTAGAAAATCCAATTCTTCGAGCTTCAAAAGTGGAAATTATGGAATATAAGTACAGAGAATTGCATCGCCCTCTTTCTAGAAAATCCAATTCTTCGAGCTTCAAAAGTGGAAATTATGGAATATAAGTACAGAGAATTGCATCACACTCTTTCTAGAAAATCCAATTCTTCAAGCTTCAAAAGTGGAAATTATGTGATTCTAATCATGTGTTTTTATAATAATGTTAAAAACTAAACCAATATTATTTTCCTATCTAAAATAATATCAACATACAATGTAACATTAACAATACTAACTAACTAACTAACTATGGCTTTTGAATTTAGACTTTGACATAAAACTCTCAAATCATAATCACCATTACCATTAAAGACACACCAAACGCTAGTTACTATTACCATTACAACCACGCCAAACGCTAACACAACGAAAACACTTTATCTCTCTCTTATGATTAGAGATGACTAATAAAATATAATTTTATAATATATTAGGTTAACTACCTCAAAGCGAAGGCAGAGAAGAAATGGACACTCAATTCACTTTTAAGTCAATTGATTCATCCATCTTGCATATAGTACAATAACGTTTCACTACCATCAATTGAGAATGAATAGTGTTGCATTACGAGAATCAATTAAGAAAAAGGCATCTATATATATATATATATATAACAAAGACGTTTATATTGAATTTAAACCAACACATTTAAATCAAATTATAACTTGATTAGACCTCAGTGTTGACATTGGTTTCCACTCGAGTGGACTGGGAAGGTATGTCTCTGGATGTAAATGATAGAAGGAAGCATTTAATTAAAACAAACATGAAAGAAGGAATTTTTTAATTAAAACAAGTAAGGAAGCAAAAAATGTTGAATCAACACAACACCCAACCACAAAGAAAGAAAATTAATCTACTAAAAGAAGCAAAATATTAAAATTAGATTAAAAAATCAGACCCATTATTTCCATTACATGAGCTTCAGTTTGTCCACTTTCTTTGGATCACCTGTAAAAAAGGAAACCCATTCTAGTCAGATCAAATGAAATAAAGACATAAAAATTAGCAAAACTATAATTTTATTTAGTAACATATAATAACATAAATAAAACTATACAAAGTTTTGCCCGCCTTTGTAAAAATTACAAAGGCAAATTATAACGTCTAGTCAAACTTGAAGAGATGAGATGCCAATATTACGAATAAATGATACCAACAAACAAATTCTTTTCGATTCAATTCATTTTGTGACATACACGATCCTAATTAATGAACAAGTCTATCTGAAACAACGAAACTACACTTTAAATCAGTGAAAATAATTCATATTAGTTAATTCAAATGGGATGAAACTACTCGAACCTCATTATCTAGAAAAAAAATGACACCAATGTCTTGAGCATTTCACAGATGGTAGCATAGAGATTTTATGACCTGTGAATATTTGTAAACTCAACCATTAGGGAAATTAACTAAAAAACATTGAGTATGCGTTGATACGAGAGAATGAAAAAATGTGTAAAATCAACCATTAGGGAAAAATATAATGATCATGTGTTGATACTAGAGAAACAAGTGCCACTGTTGTGGCCATGTCCTTGTCATAAAGGTTATAATGAATTTTGTTGTGTTGATCAAATTGAATGTTTAATTACAGATACATTGATAATAGCATACTTAAGTTGTAAGTCAAAAGCACCATCTCGACCAATTTTGACGATGATCCGTTGATCACACCTCATGGTAAATCATCGTTTGTTTTTCCCAAAATGACAACAATACGAAGATGGAAGTGTGAATCTTATCTTCCATCTCTCCCTCCCTTTCTTCAATGGTATATTATGTCCCTATGTGGTGTTAATCGTGGTATTTCTTGGAATACATCTTCAAACTCTTGCAATACTACAAAATCCTCAAAGCTTGGCCCTTTTGTCTTTTCTGGTTCCTCCACATGAGCTTCATACAATTGACATCCCTTCCTAAAACATCTCTTCAACTATAAGACTGAAATCTCCCTTATAGAAATGGATCTTGGAATTCCTTTGATAATGCTTTGTTTTCCTCTTTCATCAAGACATGTAAATCTCTTGTTATGACAATCTAAGACATCATGATGCTCTTCCAAAAAATCCATTGCAAATAGGATATCATAATATCCTAGTGGGATGATATTCATATAAAAATTGTACTTACTCCATTCAAATTTATTGGACAACCTCTAATGGTCTTATCGATCCTTCTTTTGGTGCCCATGGCTAGCTGACCCAAACTTGATTTTTCAAGCTTACTTGTATCCAGATGTAATCTATCCACTATTTTAGGATCATCGTAACAATTGATTTCTCCTCAATCAATCAAAATATAAATAGGATGATTAATGATCTTACCTTCCACTTCGATCATATTGGATTGGTATTTTGCTTGTCGATCTTCTAAGGTTGAATATATTCTTGGAATACTTTTTCCCATGTCTTCTACTATAGAGGTTTCTTGGATGTTGTGCATGGTATTAATTTTGTCTTATCGGTGAGGGAAATCCTTGTACAAGTGATATTTTTTTCATCCCCAACATTTGATTGGTGGTCTTCCCCTTTATCTAAAGGAGTCTTCTCTCTTGGATTCATTCTTAGCATAATTCTCTTGCTGAATTTTATTAGGATTGTTTATGTTGAAAGGAGGTTTGAATCCTTTCCTCCTCTAGTCATATTTCTCTTTCTTATTGTCCTTCAAATAATTCAGTAAAGATTATCTTCCCTTGCCTTGATCATACAGGTACTTAGCCTTCCTGATGGTCTCTGTCAAAGTTCTAGGTTCATAATATTGAATCTTTTTTTTTTATATATAAAATGATGACAGTCCACTCAAGAACCTATGTATCTTCAACTTCTCATCTTTGATAAACCCCACATACTTCAACAACCCCAAAAGATTATTTCATATTCTATCATGGTCATGCTTCCCAATCAGAGTTCAAATAATTCTCGCATATTCTTTTCATAGAAGTGATATGAAAGGTACTCCTTATGAAAATATATTTTGAACTACTTCCAAGTCATCCTATTCTCATTAATGTGCTCAACTTGTTTCAACTAATACCACCACATAGCAACTTTTCCATGCAAATGGTAGGTGACAATTTTGGCTTCTAAGTTATATAAGTACTTGTGAAGCTAAAAAATACTTTCTTATTCCAAGATACCAAGATTCTGCATCATATTCCCTTTCTCTTTCACCATCAAAGGAAGGTGGCTTAAACTTCCTCAACTCTCCTTGCAAAATTTCCAATTCATGTATTCTTCTTTGCTCCCTAACATGAGACATTTCTAGACTGCTTATGGAATCTTTTGATGCATAAAATTTCCTTATTGAATGAGGTGAGCGATGTCTATGAATTATGTCAATACTCCTTGAATGACCAATTATTTTATAATTATCTCCTCTTTCATGATGTATGACATCTTCCTCTTGTCTTGAGCCTGATCCATTCCTTGCCTACATGTGCAACCTATTTAATCTTTGCATCACTTGAGCATTTATTTGATGTTTTTTCTCTCACAAGTTTCTCGTTATCTTCTTTGTAACTCTATAATTATATCTTCAATATTCTCACAATCCCTAATAATGTTTCTTGTTCCCCTCTGTTATGGTGCCAATGGATTATGTATTTTCATTACCATCACTGATATTTTTACCCTTGGCTTATTTCTCATGAATTAAGGCTCCTTTTCCTTCCTCCATTTCCCAAATATACATTCTTATCTTGAACTGATATGTTTATGTCTCTTAATTTTTCAAAATGTGCAAGAAACCATTTTCGTTAGAATTATGCATATTGTAAAACTTTTGTCAATTGATGCTACATGTCCTTTTTATGTTCAATTCATGAAGAATTATGTCCTAGTTCTCCAAAATATAATAATTCCAATTTATTCTTCTCTAAATCAGATTTCCAATGACTATCCATGTGCCTCAATCTAATCTCTGAGATAAAAGTTATGGCTTCTTGAAAAATCCACTTTCACTCGATTTGTGCACTTCCTTCCATTGGTGCAATTTTATTGAAAGGCCAACTTTTGCCGACTGTAGAGGAAAATATGTCAGTAATTAGAGAAAAACTTGTATGGGACATAGATAAGAGTAATGACAAGGAATTCATAACAACTCTCATATTTTCAATATGACACTCCAATAAAAAAATACAATAATATGGAAACTGCAACTTTGTCCTTTTTCACCCCTCTTTCCAGACTTAGGTTTTTCTTTTTGACATTGATAGACAGTCGTTTCCTACATGGAAATTTTTCGATGTGTAATTGATGATCTGGCAGTGATGTGGCATTGACGTGGCTTCATCTATTAGGGCATCATCTCATCGGGGTATTGGGTTATCCACACTGTAACAAGATTGCAAACTCTCGGTCCGATCCATCGACCCACGAGCCCACCATGGAACCGACCTATCGGGCCCTTGGATCCACACAAAAAAAACTACTTGGATTATTTTTCTCTCCATTATCCAAGTTACTGACCCATCACACTTCCGCACAACTCCTATCCAACAAGGGAGTGATTCAATGTCGGTCTAGTTCGACCATTAGGCCACCGGGAAAACGACCACCTGACCCTTCAAAACCATTTAACATTGCACAATGGATCAAGCACTTGATTCAGGGACTTAGTTGAAACCTTGGAAATATAAACCTGACATGGATTTCCACCTTGCATGACATGTGTTTACCGATACACCATCCCACCATTCCACCAAGGAACATGCACACACTTGTATCCAAACTACTCTGACACCAGTCCATCRGGGCACCGAGACACTGACCCCCACACACGACRTCCACCAAACTACTGCAACAACTCTAGTCCAATCCGATGTGACCACCGGGGTACCAACCCAATAGKTTCTCAGTGTAACGTTTATTCAACTGGACCAAAATTTTACATTACGTGCGGCTCCATAGGGTTCCATGACTCTTCTTGCACACAAATAACTAAGGGTTCATTTTTTCTTAAAAAACATTCACTTATAAACTTCCCCATGCATGTGGGATAAAGGATTTAACACTCCCTTGTAGATCAATGGTGGAGATTCACACGAAGGTTAAATCAACGATAATTGTGATTCAAAAATTCAAGAGGGTAGGTCTATCAATTCCAATGCCCAAATCGAGAAAGAGAGATATTAATGGAAAATAATAGATGTGGGGAATCGCTCGAGTACGGTTTTTAGGGCCGAAGAGAATAATTAAAATCACAAGAACCCCCCTCCATCGTTGTCCAATTTGATTAGTTGATTTTACTTATAGACTTTAATAACTTATGTAGCGAGCCCCTTCAAAGGATTAACACTGAAACCTAATTCTCTGATACCAATTTGTGACACACCTAGATCATCAAACCCAAAATGGTTTTCTCAATGCTCTCATCTGAACTAGTTCCACTACCTGGGTACCTCTAAAATTCACCCTCTTGGGCTGATACAAAATTCTGAAACCAAATAATTAATAATGCAACGAGAAAGAAATAAAATACCAGCACATGCATTCATAAAGATTCTTGCTAACTATGAACTATGATATTAACATGCCATGCATAACAATAACTAGCAAGCATGCATGATATAAACACATCATATCTTAGAGATAATAATAAAGATACACAATAGAAACAAATATACAAGTAGAGATAACCATGACAAAGAGCACTTATCTTTATCAAAACCATTCATCAACTAGTTGCAAAACAAAGACATTCCATCCAACCTTTGACATTGTTGTTCCAAGTCTCAACAACAGGTCACCCACGAGCGAGGACTATGAATCCACAAGGATGGGTTTCAGGCTATCACTCAACTTCTCAACCAATCAACATTCAATTTCTCACAGGTTTCTGATAGACAACATATCCATTTTACCATCTCTCTCTTTCCCCTTAGTCTACACCACCCAAAGAAAGTGAACCCCCTTCACTACGATGCAGTTCCTCAAGATGCCCACCTCTTTCTAGGGCTCTAGTGCTCTGATAAGGAAAACTCAATGTTGGAAACTCTCAATATTCTCAGCTATGGACAAGTCTCTCTCAACTTCCATTATTATCATTCCCATATGTACTCATTCCCTCCTAGAATGACCAAACATTAATTACAACTAGCCAACCATGGTTGTTGGTCTTCAACATTTCATTTTTCTTTCCCCGTGCATAACCAAGAATGAGAAGAAGAGTGAACTCCAGAGGAATAACTCCAAAAATGAATTTGGTTCACAATGAAAATGGTCAATCCACAAGACAATCAAGAACAAAGATTAAATATCAAAATCATAATGTGTGATTCCCTCAAGAAGCTCATGTAACCCCCTCTTTCTCTCAAAAATTCCAAGGTGAGTAAAATAAAATAAAAAATCAAAGTGTAAAGGCTTAGCCCCCTCTCTCGTGGAATCATAGCCCCCTATAACTCTTGTCCTTGTCCATATGATAGCCAACGTTGCATTTTATTATTAATAGCTATCAATGTCTTACATTTCCTAGGCACTCCAGCCTTTTTCCACTGTTTTGGAAATCTAGCCTTTCCTAAAATAAACAAAATACATCAATAATTCATGGGACTCAAAACCAATGTACTAAATGCATAGAGAGTTATTTTTACATGGAGTTTTCTAGCCAACAATGGATTTATGGGTGCTAAATCTTGAAGGCATATGTTGTGTGCATGTTTAGAAGTTGTTTAGAGCTAGAATTTCATGGAGAAAGAGGTTTTGGGCATGTGAGTTAAGTTTTATTCGAAATTCACCAAGGAATCACACGTTTTGTTGTTGGGTGAATTCATTTTTGCCATTAGAATTCTTAAGGTCCTAGGAAGTAAAATTCATATCCATCCTGTGCCAGAAGCCCTGGAGGGGATTGGAAAGGCTTGAGGGACTATGATAAGTGAAGGGGGATCCTATCCATTGGCTTGTATAGGTTAAGGGGAAGAGAGCTAGTGGAATGGAATTAGCTAATTTTTTATTGTTGAGAGGGTAACATTAGCCATTCTTAGGGACCACCGTCTCTTGTGGATTCATAGCCCCATCTTGGGGGTTTATTTCTATTTAGAATTGGAACAACATGGCTAYGGTTGGGAGGAACATTCATCCTCTACAATAGGTTGCACATTTTATAAGATAAATGTTCTATTTGTKGTGTTGATTTTTGTTAAATGTTGATATATCTACAGTGCAATTCACTCTGTGATATATGTGGTTAATGTTACCTRCTATGTGTATGTTGATACACATTAATATTTATTTGTATGGATATATGTTGTTATAGAGGCTTAAATGTTGTTATGTACAGTAAGTGTAATTATGTTTACATTTTTATTGAGTATTGGTAGTTGAATGAACTTGAATGTCATGTTGTGTGTTATTTTTTGCATTTTTTTTAGGATCATAGATTTTTATTGGGTCGTTTTAGTAGTGACGTGACCTAGTTGGGGGTTGGGTATGTTACAGAGTGGTATTATAGCGTGGATCATAAATCCATGCTCAGAAGTCCATTTGGGGCATAGGAGCAGTCGATGGAAAGATTATGATCCATAGAAGACATCCATGGATCCAAATTTAAGATTTGGGTAATAAGAAAAATAAGACACATGTAGCATACAAGGATAAATTGGGTAAAACAATAAAAAATTCTACAGACCATAACTTTCATCTTGAAACTCGGATTTGAGAAAATGAATAGTCAYTGAAAAGGTATTGAGGAGGAAAATACATATACACCCATAATTTTGAATTGGAAACTAAAATTTCCCAGAAAGTAATAAAATATATTTCCGAAGAAGTAAAAGAGTGGAAATTACAACTTATAAATGTTGTAATGTTTCTCTCAAAACTTAGAATGAAGCATGGTTACATCCATTGGAGAGATGTTTCGAAGGATAACATATTTAGGGCATGAAATTTTGATTTGTTGCATTGTATTCTTCATAAATTGATGTGAATAATAACTTGTAATCTAATTAATAAAAAAATTGCAATATGCTTAATTCTAATAGCAATTATTGCATGCACATTCTTGCAGAATTAGAGATATAGAAAAGTAAATTTTAGTTCCTACATGAGAACCAATGCTATAATACCACTCTGTAACATACCGATATGGGCCAAGAACCAATGCGAATTTGGGTAAATTCATTGTTGCAAACTTTGGTCTATGCATATTTGGGGGAAAATCAGGATAAAATCAAAGGAAGATCCCCAAATTATTATTCAAGATTCATTTTTAAATGAATCAGAACTAAAGGAGAATCCCCAAATTCATGGTCAAGATTCATGTTTAAATGAATCGAAACTATTTAAGAGGTTCAATGGATCCAAGATGCAAAGTTGTAGAGCCAAAGTCGACTTGGAATGGTCGAATTTCATGTTTTTGGCCATTGTGGAGTTGCATGAAGTTCAATGAATCGATGATTGAGATCGCTTTTGATATTGAGATCGAGAACTGAGATTCATTTTGATAAATTTAAAAATTCATAATGTTTTGATTGTTAAGAATGTTGAGAAAATCAATGACCGAGATTTATTTTTGGCGGTTGGGAAAATGGATCAGATCAATGGTCTATATTATTTTCGGATGTTTGGGAGTTATATTCGATCGACGATCAAGATCTTCTTGGCTTGGATATTGATGGTCCAAAATCACCGAGGATTTGGTTGAAATTTCTAAGTGTTGGAATTTTTCCAAGTGAATCGGTTGATGACCAATCGGATGATGGTCAGGTGTCGACCAGATTCGACGAAGTGGTTTTAGTCACCAACGAAAATCATTGATGGGTCGATGGTTGGGCATCGACCGTATTCGGTGAAGCATTTTCATTCACCAACATAAATCATTAATGGTTAAGCATCGACCAGATTCTATGAAGTGTTTTCAGTAGCCAACTAAAATCATTAATGGTGGATGGGATGATGGTCGAGCATCAATCGAATCAAAAAGGTGTATGTTTTGACCGATGGTCGATGGTCAGGCATCGACCGATTCAACAAGGTGTTCGGATCAACCAAGAGAAATGTTTGATGGTTGATGAGGGAAAGAAGGTGACGACCTGTCATGTTAGGTCAACATCCACATGTCATGCCACATCAACATCCATGTGTCATTCCATGTTAGCTAAGTTGACACATCTGGCTGACGTTTCATGCCACGTCAACATCCATGTGTCATGCCACATCAGTAGTTTCCACATTAGCCAATAGGGATGGTCGATGGTCAATGGTCGGGTCAACCGAATTGAGGAAATTTTTTCGACAGTCAACGGGGATGACTGATGACCGATGGGTTGATGGTTGGGCATTGGATGAATTAGTGAAGAGTTCATCATCCACGCCACATCAACATCCATGTGTCATTCCATGTTAGCTAAGTTGACACATCTGGCTGACGTTTCATGCCACGTCAACATCCAAGTGTCAGCGCTACACCGTATTCTTACATTAGCCAATAGGATGGTCGATTATCGGCCTGGTCAACCGAATTGAGGAAATTTTTTCGACAGTCAACGGGGATGACTGATGACCGATGGGTTGATGGTTGGGCATTGGATGAATTAGTGAAGAGTTCAATTTTCTAATGGAGATTGTCGACGTTTGGGTTAGAAGGTTGGGAAAAGTGTTATGTGTGCCTAAAGGAGAATGACGATCACTAGTGGCTAATAGAGTCAAATCAATGGCTCATATTTCACATAATTTGAGATCAACGGGTCAAATTTAAAGGGTTGTTACAACAAGAAAATAGTCATTTTTACAAGGAAACTCCCAAATTTTTCATATTTTGAAGGTCATTAACTTGTAAATAAATTTTTAGGCCCTAAATGACGTTTCCTTTTAGCCAATCAAAACCCATGAGAGTAGAGTGTACCAAGGTGAACTTTGTATCTTCATCTCAAATAAAGGAACTTGAAGAGAGATATCCAATGAGCTAAAAATTTCTCAAAACAGAGCTTGTAGGGCTGAGGAAAGTTGCTAAACCAAAATAGTATGGTTAAATTCTTGCACCGGATTACCCCAAGGGAATAAATCCATGCTCGTCCACTGGGCATGTATTGATGGAAATATTATGATCCATAGAAGACATCCATGGATCCAAATTAAAATTTGGGTAATAAGAAAATAAGACACGCGGTAGCATGTACAAGGATAAAATGGTAAAACAATAAAAAAAAATTCTACCTTAATTCATAACTCTCATCTTGAAACCTTGATTTGAGAAAATGAATAATAGTCATTGAAAATATGAGGAAAATACATATACACCCATAATTTTGAATTGGAAACTAAAATTTCCTGTAAAAGTAATAAGATATATTCAAGAAGTAAAAGAGGGAAATTAGAACTTATAGAATGGTTGTAATGCTTCCTAAAACTTAGAATGAAGCTAATGGTTAGATCCATTGAGAGATGCTCATGGATAAATATATTTAGGGGCATTGCACCTTTGATTTGGTGCATTGTAGCCTTCATAAACTGATGGAATACAACTTTGTAATCTGATTAGTAAATATTTTGCAATGTGCTTAATTCTAATAGCAATTATCACATGCACATTCTTGTAATTCTCGAGATATAGAAAAGTAAATTTTAGTTCCTACATGAGAAATAGAGTTATGAAATATCTTCAAGGGTCTTACAACCATGAAAAAATTCTATAGGGTCTAAGCAACCAACATGGGTAAATAGTTGAGACCCAAGTCTATCGAAAGAAGAGACATGTATAGAGCCCTCAGAATTATGAGAAACCCCCGCAAAGGGAAGTGACCTGCTAGAGCTCCATAATGAAAGACACAGCTGCCCACAGCATACCAAGCCTTTGAATATGCTGGGCAAAACAAGTTAAAAGGATTCTAACACAAGTAGGGAAGCCGCCAGTAAAAGTAAGTGGAAGCGTCTAGATCTCATATTAGAAGGAATGATCATGGGGGATCTAGGTGGTCAAGGAGTGTTAGCAAACATTGTTACATGTAAAAATTTCTCACTTCGATAATGCCACATTATCATTGTCGCAAGTGTCAAAAGTCGATTTCTGATTCTCGTATATGTCACATTGTGAACGACACCATGAAAGTCACTTGATACATTCTCTAAGAAATGTTGTAAGGGGAAACAACATCATTTGACAAGCTAAGAAAAATGTTTTGCCTTGAGAAATGGTCACATTAACGAAATTTTGGAAGATTAGTGCTCCCCTGCTCATATGCAGGGAGCATTGCAGTGCTCTGTTTCCAGTTTTGAGGGAGCGTTGATTGGTTGAGAGAATATTGGGAAGAAATCTCCCTTATATCTAAAGACAACTAGAGATGATCTGAGTTGGTTTGGATCGAATCCAAGATTTAGGATTCATCTAAGGGAGATTCCACAACTGATGGAGTCGTATCCTCAACTTATTCCAAAGATAAATAAGGTGTTTGAGCCTCTCAAAGCTTATAAAATGAGGCATTCTCATGGTGAAAATGAGGAGAATAATCAACAAAAAGTATTTTCATTCTGATCGTGGATATTTCGAGCAAGGGGTTGGATAAGGAGGACTTGGAGAGGTTGCTGCAACTGCATCTACAAATCTTAAGTTCCTTGTAATGTTCTCATTAATATATGCTTGGCATATTTCCTTCAAGTTTGTGTATGGTTGCATATACTTGTCTTTCATTGATAAATTTAGTTTAAACTGATATTGGTAGAGTGGGAAGTTTGTGTTGTCTTTGTTTTCTATTGGATTGCAGATATCATTAAGGAGCTTGAAGATCAAGTTCATCTTGGATTAAGCAAGGACAAGCTTTAGAAAAAGGTACATCATACTTTCTTCCTCTTTTCCCTTTGACTAGTTTAATTACATTTAAAGGAATGTTAGTGTCCAATGTTAGCATATTTTTGTCTTATTAATAGGGGTCTAGAATCCAAGAGGATATTCACCTGTCTGTAGGGGAATTTTCCTACAACAAGCATCAACATTATCATTCCCTAGGGCACTCAAACAAAAGATCGTATGCATGTTCTAGGTCAGAAAGTATCCCAAGTATGTCTACCATTAGGCATCAAAAGAGGAGACATGGGATACACAACTTGCAAGGGGAGATTAGGAAGACCAGTCCACCATATTTTGATGGAGAAAACAAGAAAGGATAAGATACAGAAGCATGGTTGATGGAAACGAGGAAATATGTCTAGTTACAAGATTACTCATTGAATGTGGAATCCAGAATTGTAGTCGACCACCTTCAAGGAAATGAATCTAGGTGGTGGGATTGGATGAATAAATTTAAGCACCTTGATGATAAAATAATTTATTGGAATAAGTTCAAGAAATACTTCCAACAACAGTACTTGTTAGAGCAATATTATGACAAGAAGATGCAAGAGTTATTTGATCTCAAAATTGGGAACCTGACCATGGATGAATATGAGAGAAAGTGCCTAGAACTTATTAGGTATGTGAGTTTCATCTGGGATGAGAAAGACAAAATTCAAAGGTTTATGAGTGGACTTCCATCCTTCTACACAGATAAAATTCCGTTTGATGAACCCAAGAATTTAGAAGAAGCCATAAGAAAGGAAAAGTGTTTGTATGAGCAGAATAGGGGAAGGATAGCTTTTCAAAAAAAGGATTGGGGTAACAAGAATAAATGAAATATGGATCAAAGGAATAAAGGATTGAAGCCACCTTTCATGAGGAAAATATCTCAAGAATATCAACAAGGGAAACCATATCAAGGTGATCAGAACATGATAGAATCCTCTGGAAAGAGGCCAAGACTGCAACCTGTAAAGTGTTGGGGATGTGAAGGATATCACGTGTATAAATATTGTCCTCATGGAGGAGATAAGATGAATACTTTGCATAACATCAAGAAAGAATTGACATTATAGGATGTGGGAAAAAGCATGTGAAGGATCTATGCAACCTTGGATAATAGACAAGAAGACTATAAATCCCACTTGATTGAAGTGGAAGGTAAGATTTATAATCAAACCATAGCTATTTTAATTTATTCTGGAGCTAGTCATAGATATATAGATCCAAATATAGTTGAAATATTTAAATTGAATAAATATAAGTATGAAAAGTCTTGGTTAGTTCAGCTAGTTACTAGAACCAAGAAAAGAATTAATGAGCTTGTAAAAGAATGCCCTATAAACATGAATGGAACTAACATAAGGCATATTTTAACATCATACCTCTTGAGTCTTATGAGTTCTTAATTGGTATGGACTAACTAGAAATGGATCATGTTGGTTTATATTGTTATAACGAGGTTTTCACATGTATTGATCAGGAAGAGAATCCAAGGACAATGCAAGGTATTCCAAGGCATAAATATTTTTCAGAGATTTCAGCATTGCAGCTAAAAATAAATTTTAGAAAAGGGTTCCAGATATATGTATCCCATATGGAAGAACCAATGAAGGATAAAGAGCCAAGTCTTGAATACTATCCAGTCTTGAGAGATTTTAAAGACATGTTTGAGGAGTTTCTAGGATTTCCACCAAAGAGGGATATATATTTTTTAGTTGAATTAATGCTTGGAATTTCCCCAATATTGAAGAATCCTTACAAAATGAGCACGCTAGAGCTGAAAAAGTTGCAAATGTAGCTAGAAGAGTCGTTAAAGAAAGGGTACATATTCCCAAGTGTTTCTCCTTAGGGTTCCCTAGTTCTTATTGTCAAGAATAAAAATGGAACACTGAGGTTATGTATTGACTTCAAACAACTGAACAAGGTTATAGTCAAGAATAAATATTCTTTTCCAAGGATTGATGATATTTTGATCAGCTAAAAGAAGAAATTATATTCTCCAATATTGACATGAGATCATGCTATAATCAAGTGAGAATCAAAGAATATGATACTAGAAAAATAGCCTTTCAGACAAGGTATGGTCACTATGAGTTTGTAGTGGTGCCTTCTGTGTTGAAAAATGCACTGACTACATTTATGTGTCTGATGAATGGAGTGTTCAGAGATTTCCTGGAAAAAATTGTCATTGTATTCTTGGATGATATTCTCATATATTCCAAGACAGAGGAAGAGAATGAGAAGAACTTGAGGATGGTGCTACAAGTGTTGAGAGAGCACCAATTGAAATGCACTTTCTATAAAAAGTAGATCCATTATTTTAGTCACATTGTTTCATAAGAGGGAATAGGAGTGGATCCAAAAAATATTGAAGAAATCAAGAGTTGACGAGTTCCAACAAACATTTCATAGGTTAGATCATTTATGGGTCTAGCTGGCTACCACATGAGATTCATTGTGGGATTCTCCAAAATTGCACACCCAATAACATCTTTGCAAAAGAAAGGAGCAAACTTTTAATGGAGTGATAAGTGTGAAGATAATTTCCAATGCTTAAAGGATTTGTTAACTAGCGCACATATTTTGAAAATTGCAGATGTAGATGAGGATTGTGTTGTGTGCACATATGCATGCAAGGAAGGGCTCAGTGGAGTCCTTATGGAAAATGGGCATGTAATTTGTTATGAGTCCATAAAAGTGAAGGAGCATGAAATAAATTATGCCATACATGAATTAGAGTTGGAAGCCATAGTACATGCCTTAAGAATGTGGAGGCATTACCTTATGGGTAGAAAATTTGAATTAAGGACATACCATAGTGGTCTGAAATATTTGTTTGAACAACAAACACTAAATGTTAGACAAACTAGATGGCTGAAATTTCTTAGTGAATATAAATTTGATGTCAAGCACATAAAGGGAAAAGAGAACAATGTGGTTGATGCACTCAACATAAGGGTGCATAAAATGCATGCTACAACCATTAGTATGTACAAGAAAAAATTAAAGATAGAATTCTAGAGGTTGTAACAACAGATCAACATTATGTGGAAGTTAAAGAAAGATTACATCATAATGATATATTATAAAAATATAAGGATTACAAACTAGAAGAGGATGGAATCCTCTTATTTCAGAACATAGTTTATGTTCCCAATTCTCAGGAATTGAGAAAATTAGTTCTAAAAAAGATGCATAATGTGTCATATGTCGGACACCCAGGATATGATAAAACTATTATAGTTGTAAGAGACCAATATTTTTGGCTTGGTATGAAGAAAAATGTCACTTATTATTTGTCTAGAAGCATGAAATGTCAAAAGGTAAAGGATGAGCATAGACATCCAATGGAGTTGCTGCAACCATTTCCCTTTCGTGAATGGAAATGGGAAGTTGTTACTATCAATTTCATTACCAAACTTCACATGAAAAAAAGAGAACATGATTCCATTATGGTAGTGGTGGACAAGCTTACAAAGGCTACACATTTCATTCCAATAAAAGTCACTCATAAGGCAACCAATATTGCATAAATTTACATGAGATAAATTTCTAGGCTACATGGTGTACCTAAGGAAATAGTGTCAGATCGAGATCCTAAGTTCACTGATAATTTTTGGAAGGGGTTTTTTAAGGGATTTGGGACCAATTTGAATTTCATCACAACATATCACCTAGAATCAGATGGGCAGACATAAAGGATCAATTGGATAATTGAATATATGTTGAGGATGTATGCAATCGAAAATCCTTCTATGTGGGAAGACTATATCCATTTAGTTGAGTTTGATTACAATAATGGGTATCAGAAATCATTGAAGATGAGCATATTTGAAGCATTATATGGAAGAAAATGAAATACACCAGTAGGTTGGGATAACCCAACAGACAAAGCTGTGATTGGGCCAGAGTTGTTAAAGGAAATGGAAGAAAAAATGGTAAAAATTATGAAGATTTTAAAACTTGCACAAGATCGGTAAAAGAGTTATGCTAATAAAAAGACACCACATAGAGAATTCAAAGTGGGAGAGCATGTGTTTTTAAAAGTTAAATCCAAGAGAATATCGTTGAAATTGGGAAGTTTCTTAAAGTTGGAAATAAGATATTGTGGGTCTTTTGAGGTCTTCGAAAATATAGGACTAGTTGAATACATGATAGCATTACTTGTATCCATGAGAATTTATAATGTGTTCCATGTGTCTTTATTAAAAAAATATGTACATGATCCTAATCATGTGATTGATTGGAATGTGATCCAGGTGGAAAACGAAGGGGATTTTTGGGTGGAACCAGTGCGCATCGTAGACCAAAAAGTCAAAGTGATTAGGAATAAATCCATCGGATTGGTAAAAGTTAAATGGACATATTACAGTCCTAAAGACACTACATGGGATCATGAGGAAGCCATGTAGGAAACATATCTGCAAATTTTTGAAAATTTTGAAGAAAAATGAATGTACATTTGTACATAAGCGAATGAATACTTCATTTTGGTAGGGGAAGTTCTTGGAGCCAAAACTCTAAGATTTCCTATCCAACCGATGTATGGGTTGAGGGGAAAGGGGATTTGTTAGTTGGAATTGTTGTGTGAATCATTAAGTTGTGGAATTGTCAAGTATTTTGATGTAATGTTTTTATATATGTCAATGTGTAAACTGTATGGTTATGTGCATTGAAGACGTTGCATTTTGTAGAGGGGGGGAATGTCAATTCCCCATTTTGAAACCCCCCGATACATATTGTATATGTAGTACATGGATGAGAGACAAGTGATGTGTATTGTAAATATAGTATGTGGCCGAAAGCCAAAACAATGTAATATGTAAATGATGTAAATTGAATATAATGGATAAAATGTATTTCCAACTGCAAATGGAAATGGATGGATATTTGGGGGCTAAGTATCCACAAGATAAGGTAGGGATCCAAGGGAGAGAGTTACCCATGTCTATTAGACCAAAACCCATTTATTATTTCTTTCAAAATTATCTTTACCATGAACCTTCGATTAGTTGTTGAGTGTTCAAGAGTCGAATCATTGAATTCATGTAAGAGGGTTAGTGTGAGAGTCACATCCCATAGTTATTGAGAGCATGGGGGCTGAGTACAATTATCTTAGAGAAGAGTTAAAGTAAAGAAAGCAAGAGAAATAGAGGAAATTCATATGGGGAGCAGACCAGAATTATGCATTCACGTTTTTGCATAGAGAGTCGTTTTTACATGGAGTTTTCTAGCCATCAATGGAATTTTGAGTGAAAAATATTGAATGTAGCTATTATGGGCATGTTTGGTAGTTGTTTGGAGCTATAATTTTGTGGATAAAGAGGTTGTGGTCCAATGAGTGAAGTTTTGTTTGAAATTCTCCAAGGAAGCACACATTTTGTTGTTGGGATAATTTGTGTTTGCAGTTGTAGAATTCTTGAGGTCCCAGTAAGTAAAATTATTTTTCAACCTGTGTTGGAAGCCCTAGAGGGGAGTGGAAAGGCATGAGGGACTATGAGCAGTGAACGGGGATTTTATCCCTTGTGTTTTACAGGTTGAGGGGAAGAGAGTTGGTGGACTGAAATTAGCTATGAGTTTTGACTGTTGAGAGGGTGACATTAGCCAACCTTAGAGACCACCATCTCTTGTGGATTCATAGACCCTATATTATGGGTGTATTGTTGTTGAGAATTACAATAAAAAGGCTATCATTGGGAGGAACATTCGTCCTCTACAATGGGTTGCACATTTTATAAGATAAGTGTTATATTTGTTGTGTTGATTTGTGTTAAATGTTGATATATCTGTTGTGTAATTCACTTTGTGATATATGCAGTTAATGTTACTTGGTATGTGTATATTGATGCACATGAATATTTATTTGCATGAGTGAATGTTGTTGTAGAGGCTTAGTTGTTTTTATGTACAGTAAGAGTAATTATATTTACGTTTTTATTGAGTATAGACAACTAAATGAACTTGAATGTCATGTTGTGTGTTATTTTATTCATTTGTTTTAGAACAAGAGATTTTTATTCGGTCATTTTAGAAGTGATGTGACCCAGCTGGGGGTTGGGTCCATTACATTATATTTCAAACAGATTTTACCTGGGACATGAACTTGACCTAATTCAGGTCATTAGGTGATAAACCCTAGATTGCTTGGGATGATCATTTGTACCATATAAGTGGTTTTACCTACTTCATATACTACTAATTTTGTGCACTTACGACTTGTTCAGGATGTGTAAGGTGAATCTTGGTATAGGAGAKTGTGATAGGTTGTATGGAACTTCTAAATTTGTTCCATGGAATCTTAGGATTTAGATACTTATGGAGGAGGTGGTTCTTTGGGAGCATGTTGAGAAGGAGATTTTAGAACTTGTCAATAAAGTTGTTGGGTTTTTATATTMTTTCAAGTGAAATTCAAATTGAGGTGAATCAACTGACAATTGAAGTTGAGGTGGATCGAAAACAATTAGAAGGTCGAGGTGGTTCCACAGGGTAAAGTCAAGTCRAAGTTCGAGGTATTTCAACCAGGTGAAGTCAAAGTCGAAGGTCGAGGTGGTTGGACATGAAAAATACATCGACGACAAGTTGAAGAGGTAAACCGAGAAGAGGTCGATAAGACAACATGTCGCAATTGACTGAAGACCGACTGAATGTCGACTGGTAGTCGAAGGATAATCCAACTTGATGGTCAACTATAACAAAATACCGAGATTCAAAGGATTTTTAGCTAATGATCTATGTGGATCTGTAACCATTTTTGGGTGCCTTTTATTTAGTATTTTTCCTACTGTAAAGCCTATAAAGAAGTTATGTTGTAATGTTGTAAAAGTTAAACTTTAGGAATCAATAATCGTAGAGGTTTTTGGTCATGTAGATGTAAGCCAAATTGGCTACAGGGTTGTTCTTGTGTAGGAAAGAGGGTATGATGTCGATTGTTTCTTAGGTGTGGACGAAGGTTAGACATGTAACCTTTTATTCTAAATGAACAAGACAATAAGAGAGAAAAATTCTTAAGGAATGTTGGTTTTCCCAGTTTGGGTTTCCAGGGTAAAATCTCATTGTACTGTGTGTTTACTGTGTCATTTACTTTCTTTATTATGTATTTATTCCTCTCTTTTACTAGGTTTAGCGTGGAAGTGTCCTCATTTCCTAACATGTGGTATCAAATCTTGGTTTAAAAACCTTGGATCTGAGCTAAACCCTAGGTTCAGTAAGAGTCATAAGTTAGAAATCTTTAAATAATTATGTTAAAGAATGGCGAGAAACTCAAGAATAGAGATCAAAAACTTCAATGGCCAGAATTTTGAGCTTTGGAATCTTAAAATTGAATATATCCTTGTAGATCGAGAAAAATGGACAATAGTTTGTCTAGGTACCATGCTGACATGTATGTCGACATAAGAATGGGAGAAACTCGAGAGAAGAGCAAGGAGTATGATTTGACTTTGTCTTGTAGATTCAGTGCTACTGCATGTATCAAGTGAAGATTAGGCCAAGAAACTATGGGACAAGTTGGGAAGCTTGTACCAATCTAAATATATGGTAAATAAGTTGTTTCTCAGAAAGAACCCGTATCTTCTGAGGATGAGTGATGGTAGTTTGGATACTGAGCATTTAAATGTGTTTAATACCATTATAAGCCAATTATATTTTGTGGATATTAAAATCATTAAGGAGGATAAATGTATTATCCTATTATGTTCTTTTCCAAACTTCTAGGATAACTTAGTCATGGCTATAGGGAGTAATGCAACCAAATTAGCGCTAGAATACATGGTTTCATCTCTATTGTCAGAATAAATTAGAAGAAATAACATGGAAGGGTCGACCAAAGATTATTTAATGGTGAGAGGTCAACCAATTGATAGATATAAAGGAAAATTCTTCAATAAAAAGTCTAAGTAGAAGGGTAGATCTAAATCCCATTTCAGTCGACAAGAAGATGTTGGAAATGCGGCAAAGTTGTGCATTACAAAAGGGACTGCAAGTAGAAGGAAATGGAAGTCAATACAAGATCCAATGAGAAGAAGTTGACTGAGAAAAAAATGACTCCAGATAAAGGAGGTGATGTGTACTTGGTGTCGACCAATACACAGTTGGATCAAGATGTTTGGTTGATTGAATTAGGAGAATCCTATCATATGACACCACATAAAGAATGGTTCTCTGAANAGTTGACTGAGAAAAAAATGACTCCAGATAAAGGAGGTGATGTGTACTTGGTGTCGACCAATACACAGTTGGATCAAGATGTTTGGTTGATTGAATTAGGAGAATCCTATCATATGACACCACATAAAGAATGGTTCTCTGAATATGAATAATATGAAGGAGGAGAAGTGTTCTTGGTGGGAAAATTGACAACCAAAATTGTTGGATGAGGAAGAGTTCGACTGATATTGTAGGATGGGAGGAGTAGAACCCTTCCAGGTGTGATACACATTCTAGGTTTGGGAAGAAACCTGGTATCTATCAGTAAGATGAGTGATGCAGGAGTGCACACTCTATTTCAAAAGGATTTGTGCAATATGGTCAGAGGTGCGATGGTATTAATGAAAGGATTTCATATTGAAACCCTATACAAGTTACTAGGGAGTGTTGACTTGACTGGATGAAACAAAATAGTTGTTCCTAAAGTCGATGTGACTTCAACTCGACTCAGGATGAGTTGATTCAATCTGACTCCAAAAGTCATCATAAATTCGACCCGAGCATGCTATGGCACAATAGGATGGGATACATTGGATAAAAAGGACTTCGAGCTATGCATAAAAAAGGTATGGTCAAATAATTTCCTACTTGTAATTTAGAAGTCAACTTTTGTGAACATTGTATATATGAAAAAAAAAATTGAGTGAGGTTCCCATCTGGTTCGACAAGGGAAAATGGGATACCAGAGTTGGTTCATAGTGATGTGTTTGTCCATGTTTAAGTTCCTTCATTTAGTGGATCCCTGTATTATGTCTCCTTCATAGATGACTTTTCTAAGAAGACATGGATATATTTTTCGAGGAAGAAATCAAAGTTTTTCGAGAAATTCAAAGAGTTTAAATCTCTTGTAGAAAACCATACATTTAAGAATATTAAGGTGCTGAGAACCGACAATGGTGGTGAATTCTGTGGAAAAGAATTTGATTAGTTATGGAAGAAGTGTGGCATAGAACGCAAAACTACCACACCATATACCCCCTCAAAAAAATAGAGTTGATTAGAGAATGAACATAACATTGATGGGAAAGGAAAGGAGCATGCTTAGTGGTGCCAGGATTACACAAGAATTCTAGGCAGAGGAAGATGACACTACAAAATATCTATTGAATATGTCTCCTTCGTCGGAGCTAGTCGACATGAATCCACATGAGGTATGCTCGGGTAATAATCCTTTGGTTTCACATCTCAAAGTATTTGGTTGTGATGCATTTTTTCATGTTCCCAAGGAAAAGAGGAGAAAGCTAGACAAGAAGGCAGTCAAATGTATTCATTGGATACAAAGAAGGAATGAAAGGATATAAGCTCTGGGATCATGCATCAAGGAAAACAATGTACAATCAATATGTGGTCTTCAGAGAAGTCGAGAGTAAGTATGAGAATGAATAAATTGTTTATATTAAGAATAATCCATAGAAGGTGTAGTTTGAACTGAGGAACAAAGAAGATGATTCAGATGAGTCGACTGGATAAGAGGAAGAGGTGGAAAAACCGACCCCAGTTTTAAGGAGGTCAGAAAGTGTAAGAAAACCAGTCAAAAGGTAATTTTTTCTTGAATTATGTTCCACACTATTGTTAAATTCCATCGAAAATGAGCCCAAGTAAATCAAGGAGGAAGTCGACTCAGCAGAGGGAAAACTATGGAAGGAATCCATGGTCGAAGAGATGGATTTCTGGCATAAGAATGAGACAAGGGACTTAGTCAAGTTACCTAGTGGAATAAATCATGTCGGTAACAAATGAGTATTCAAGAAGAAGATGAATGCAACAAGTCAAGTCTAAAAATTCAAAGCTCAACTGGTAGCGAAAGGATATTACCAAGTTGAAGGAGTCAACTTCAGTGAGATTTTTTCCCCTGTTGAAAAATTAAATTCCATTAGATTACTAATGGATCTGGTTGCAGCATTTGATCTGGAAATAGAACAGATGGATGTGAAGAGAATGTTCCTACATGGGGACCAGGAAGAGGAAATATACATGAAACAACCTGACGGATTTACAGTAAAGGGAAAGAAATATTTGGTGTGAAAATTGAAAAGATCCCTTTATGGTCTAAAGAAATCACCAAGGATGTGGTACAAAAATTTCGACACACACATCCTTAATTTAGTATTTGTGAGAAGTAAAGTTGATCACTACATATATTCCAAAGAAGAAGATGGGAATTTCATATATGTATCATTATATGTCAATGACATGTTTCTGATTGGGAAACAACATGGACACAATAAAGGAGGTGAAGAAGAAGATATCCTCCAAGTTCGACATGAAGGATATCGATGCAACTAACTTCATTCTGGGACTGTAGATTAAGAGAGATTGATCAACTAGAAATAATTGGATGAACCAGATGAAGTATATTGAAACAATTTTGAAACATTTCAATATGTAGGATTACAAACCTATGAAGGTGCCAATTCCTATGGGAGCAAGGAGAACTGTTGAACAATGTCCAAAGACACATGAAGAAATAAAGGACACGACACATGCTCCCTATGCAAGTGTTTTTGGTATTCTAATGTATGTGCTGGTCTACACTTGACCAAACATTTCCCATACAATGGGAGTGTTGAGTATATACATGTTGACACCTAGGAAGGAGAACTGGAAAACTGTCAAGAGAGTATTCAAGTATTTTTGTGGCTAAAGGATAATGTTATATGCTACCAAGGAAAACCTGGAGGTGACAGTGAATTAAATGTACATGGATTTGTCGATGCCAACTGGGCTGGAGATTTGGATTGATGGAGGTCAACAAATGGATATGTGTTCAAAATATTTGGTGGAGTAATTAGTTGGATGGGTAAGAGACAGGTGGTCGTATCCCTATCAACAACAAAAGCTAAATACATGGAAGAAAAGAAGTGGTATGGCTGCAAAGGCTATGTTCAGGAATATGGTTTGTGCATAGATCTATGAATAGAGGTTGCGACAGTCAAAGCACAATATTTCTGGAAAAGAACCCTACTTACCATTCTAATACTAATATCATTGATGTACAATACCATTTCATGAGAGACATGGTGGAAATAAACAAGGTGTTGCTAGAGAAAGTAGACATGTTAGAAAACATATCAGACTCTTTGACCAAGTCTGTGAGTGCTATGAAGTTATCTTGGTGCAGGGAGTCAATGGGAATTTCTACCATGGGTATATGAATGAGAGTTCATAGGTCTCTCGATTTTAGCAAAGATGACAACAAGTGGGAGAATGTTTAGTTTTTGTATTCTTTGCAGTGAAAGTCTAGTCGAGGTGGATCGACAATGAGTCGAAGTTCGAGGTGGTTACACCAGGTAAAGTCAAATCGAAGGTCAAGGTAGTTCTACAGGGTAAATTTGAACTCGAAGGTCGAGGTGGTTCAACATGGTAAAGACATCAACAACAAGTCAAAGAATTCAACTGACAAGAGGTCGACAGGAGGGCGCGTGGAAACCGATTAAAGACCAAATGAAGGCCCATTGGTACTCGATGGGTAATCCTAATTGGTAGTTAGCTGTAATAGAATCCTGATATTCATAGGATTTGTTGCCAATGATTTGTGTGGATCTGTGACCATTTTTGGGAACCTTTTCTTTAGGTTTTTTCCTACTGTAAATCTTATAAGTAAGGCATTTTGTAATGTTGTAAAATATAATATTTAGGAATCAATAATTGTAGATGTTGTTGGTCATGTAGATGTAAGCCGATTTGGCTACAGGGTTGTTCTTGTGTAAGAAAGAGGGTATTATTTTGAGTGTGCCTTAGGTGTGGACCAAGGTTAGACATGTAACCTTTTATTCTGAATGAATAAGACAACCAGAGAGAAGAACGCTCAATGAATGTTGGTTTTCCTCGTTTGGGTTTCTAGGATAAAATCTTTGTGTTTTGTGTCATTTACTTTCTTTATTATATATTTCTTCCTCCCTTATTCTAGGTTTAGTGTGGAAGTGTTCTCATTTCCTAACAATATCACATTTGGATTCTCATTGAAATAAGGAATTCAAAGTTAAGAGAACTTGTTATAGAAATAGTTGCCTCACCCTATGCAATCTTGCATAGAGGGCCTTTTTCCATTTCCCTATGTAGACTTTTCATCCCTTTTTTACAAATCCCAAAGCTAAAAAATACCTTTTTTTCCACATGTATGCACCTTGCCTACTACAACATGTGTATACATAGGCTACACTACTACAGCCCGTGTACATCGGATTTGTGCCCAAAAATGAAAAATGGTGTTGGATTTCCATGTCACAACAAGAGATCTATGATCCTTGGCCTTCCATATACTGGAATAGCTTCGACTTGGCCTTTCATTTCCATTTGAAGGCTATAAATGGGCCAATTCGGAGCTATGGAAAGGAGGAGAAAGAATTCAAATTTGAGAGAATAGTTAATCTGGAGAAATTATTTACTTCATATTGAGTTTGCATCCCTTTGTCCTTTAAGTTTGAACACAGTGTTCAACCCCAAGCTCTTCCCTTATTGATTGAGAACTTCATTGTATCTCTTCTATGATCTTTCCTTTGGTGGAGGATTGAAGTGGTGGAGGCCCAACTGGAAGGAACTTAGTTTCTCGGTTTCGAACCATTCCGACACAGAAGTATATAATTTTTTCACTTTTGTTGATCATATATTAATAGAAATACTCTTTTCCCATCCAATTGATATCTTGCAAATATTTGAATTATTATTCCGTGGTCGTATCTGTTATGTATGTTAATGGATTATGCTATTGAATGTGCTAACATCATATATTATCACCATATTATTTCTTTTCTTGGTTGTTGAGGACTAGTTGCAGGTATATTGCTTTGGGTCAAGTGCTCAACGATGGACTTCATCGAATGTCTGGACGAGGTAGGCCTTTTATCTTGTCTTTCTAGCATATTTGTTTATATAGCATACTTGAGAATAGAGTTGATTTTTGTAGTCATTTCTGTCTATTGTGGTTTACCCTAGTCATAGAGAGATTTTCCTCGTAACAGAATTGATGACCATACTAGGGATTAAATCTTCTTTCTTAGGGTTTGGAGTGTTTTTCTCCTTAGATTGCTCTCATACCTATTTTATTTCTTGTCATATCATTGCTTGACATCCTTTGTTCACTCTGGTTCTGAGTCTTTCAACCTTCACCTGTTCCTAGCTATGTTTTTAAAACATATACGCAAGTTTTTTCTTGACAGACACGTATATACGTGGGATGTCCTTCTACAAGTTGCATACATATGCATTGTTTCCTTGAACAATCGCGTACATCAACCTATTTTTCTTGTTGGTTGAGTTTGATGGTTGTTGGGTAGGTTTTGATGATTATTGAGTCTTATTGGGTCTCTCTAGCGATTGTTAAGTGTCTGTGGGATGACAGGAAACCCGTCTTTGGTTGAATTTTTGGGCGGAGTCTTTCTCATTATCTTTTCATTTTGATTGTCCTTGTACATTGGGCTGGGTGTTTTGCTTCTTGGTATCCTACTTGAGTTGTCTCTTTCTATACACAATAGAGTTTTTATATATCAAGTTTTTGTTCAATCCATGCATTTTCATTTTTCTTATATTGAAAATACAAAAATATTAGGCATTTTGCATTGCTTGGCATTTTGATATTTTGAGTTTTTGTCATTATCTTAGTGCATGTAAAGAAATATTGCACTTTTTACTTCAGAATTGCAGAGTTGAAATTGAAAATTGCATTGTTTTAAGAAGCATATCATTCATTGAAAATTGAAGTTAGGACTTTGCATTGTATTCATATTTACTTTACTTGCTGAGTCATAACATCATGAGTTTCACTACCGTACTTTTTTTAGTAAGCACGACCATTAAAATTAATGCTATAATTTAAAATTAATTAGTCACGATTTTATTTTCTAGGGTGCACAAACCAGCTTAGGATTTAGTGCCTTGGAATAGGATTTTGTGAGTAAACTTCTCCAAGGCTATTAAATCAACATATGTGTTTGACAAAGGGAGTGGAGAAATCCATTGTATAATCAGTAATATCAGGAGGCTCCTCTTACACCGAAGTTAATCATGAGGTTGCGTGAGGTTGGTTGAAGGGATATCCCTCCGATATCTTCTTAGCGTCAGAGATATATCTGAGGATATATTTGTATATGGGGATCTTTCTAGTTCCCTTACCTCTATGAGAGGCAGTGTTTTCAAGGTTTCAGGATTTGCTACCCTGCCCATACGGTGGAATCGACTTACAACTACTCGTCTGTGCATCAATTATACATTGGTTTCTTAGTTTCTTGACTTAGGTGCCACATAGGTTACTTGCATGGGTTATTTTGTAGGTAACCTAGGTTAGATAAGGGTTGGACAACACACAACCTTTATGCAGGATTACCTCTTTGGGGAGATCTGATCGACTGGTTTTTAATCCCATGAGGGCCCTTATAACTGATTTTGTTACCTCTGATATTTAGCAGGGAGTCTCAAGCCCCTCTTGGGCGAGACATACCTCCTTTAGGGAGGGAGGCCCCCTTTCAGCCACTTTACCCCATTTATGTGCATATTGGCCATTTGATTTTCAGTGTGCTCTTTGATTATTAGTAGGCCTTAGATATTTTATATCGTTCTTTGAGTTGTCATTATCATGGATAGTGGAGTTCCTTTGACTCCCTCATTTACCGCTACCCCCCCCGGTGATGTTGTTAAGCCTAATATTGGCTCATTACCCCTTAATTGGGGCATATTAAGATTAGTAATGCTATTTTATTGTATCTCGGCTTTAGGCCATTGGTTGTAATTTAGATTAAGTATTAATGTTATTTTAATTAATGTAGGCTTTAGGCCATTATTTGTAATCATACCTCCTAGTCTCATATATACCAAGGAGACATTTTCATTTGAATCATCTTGTACTTGAACATTTAGGGTACCAGGGTAAAGGAGGTTGCCCCTCGAAGAGGCTTATTATCTGATAATTATCTCTTTTTTAAAAGTTAGGTACTTTTCTTGAAGTTTTTATATGCTATAGTGATGTTTCTTTCGTATGAAGGTGTTAAGGAATACCCTAACAAGATTAAGGCCATGATGGTGTAAGACGATTCCCAAAACATTAAAAAATCTTAGAGAGATTTTTGGAACGGCAGATTCTTACCCATAAGTTTGTTGAACTATGGAAGAATAATGACACCTTTAGCGACACACTAACAATAAGGATTCATTTTCATGGACTCAGAGGCAACTAAAGATTTTGAACAACTTAAAGGAGGTGATGTGAAAATATCTTGACCTCAGAGACTTCACAAAAACCTTTGTGGAATGTGATGCATCAGGAAATGGAATGGTCTTTGTCCTAATGCAAGAAGAAGGTCCCTAGCTTTGAAAGTCGACCACTCAGGGAAGAGACTTACACGAGCCCATTTATGAGAGGAAATGGTGATACTACATGCATTGTTGAAAAATGGGCGTCCCACCTAATGGGCACTTCAAAGGTCCAGCAGTCATGATGTCTTAAATTGCTTTAGGGATTAAAGGAATATCTTGGAAGAATAACAAAAATGGAGTAACCAAGATGTTAAGGCTATGATTTTGAAATAGATCTATATAAAAGGGAAAAGAAAAAATGTTGTGGCGGATGCACTCTCAAAGAAAAGGATGAAGATGTTGAGGCCTTTCTTTTGTGCCTCGATCATCAACCCGATTGGATAATAGAAACTAAAGGGATGAATGAAAATGTGAAAAAGTGCTGGATATCATTCAAAAGGTTTGCAACTTGGATTACAGTGCATGGGATACATTTACATGGACAAATGATTACTATGAACACAAAAGGTCAGCTTATGATGATATGTTCAAAGAGCTCCCAACAAACAAAGGTACTATTGGAATTGAGTACCTCTCCGGTAGGAGGGCACCGGGATTTTTGAAAACCTGGCAGGAATTAAGAAGAGTTGTTTTGGGATGGTCTTAAAAGCGATGTTCAAAGATTTGTGGGGAATGTGTGGTTTTCCAACAAATAGGTGGAAACAATTAGACCCGGGTCTTTACAACCATTATCCATCCCAAGTCGGCACTAGGAGGAGGTTTCCATGGATTTCCATGCTGAGTTACCAAAGTCTGAAGGAAGAGTGTCATCATGGTGATTGTTGATAGATTTAACCAAGTATGCTCACTTTTGTGCCTCTCTCATCCCTTCAAAATGAATACAGTTGCCACTAGCATTCATGGAGGCAGTTCAAAAGTTACATGGCCCAAAGATTATTATTGTAAGTGTGAGAGATCCCATATTCACTAGACATTTTGGACATGAGTATTTTCTTGTTTGGGTACTCGAAAATTGGCTCATAGCTCATCCTATCATCCACTCAATGCGATGAACAAACTGAGATAGTGAAATGTACGGAAGGCTACCTTGTTGTTTTGTCTACGATAAGCAAACACAATGGTTCAAATGGTTACCTTAGCGAATGGTGGTATATGCTTCCTTTCCTGCTTGCAACAAAAATGACACCATTGCAGCACATGGATACCACCCTCCTTCCATCACTTCTTCTCTAAAAAAGAAAATCTAAGGTTCAAGTAGTGAATATCACATCGAGAATCAACAAACAAATTCTCCAAATCTTAAGGAAAACCTAACCATGGCACAGGAATTGCATGAAACAACAAGCGGATCAACATAAATTGAGTGAAAGAAGTTTTAGTAGGGGATTGGGTATTTTAAAGTGCAACCATACAAGCGGATGTCCCTCAAGCAAGCCAAGAAGGATAATAATTATCTTAAAATTACTATATGGACCTTATAAGGTGTTGCTAAATATTGGTACTATGGCATACAAATTGGAGTTGCATCTTCTGAGTACACCAGTTTTCCATGTTTCATGCTTAAAGAAGGTTATAGGCTGACAAGATCCAGTTCAAACTATATTTCCAGACAGCCCGAGGAAGGAAAAATCATATTGACTGGAGACCTGAAGCCATCAGCCACAAGAATTGCATGTGAGGAATAGATCCATTTCAGTATCTCATTAAATGGAGGAAACCTCCAGATGAAGATTCCATAGGAAGATGAGTCTTTTATAGAAGAATCCAGAGTTACTCAGCGTTGTGGAAAACACTTGTCTCTAGGGGGCATGTTAAACCTAATATTGGCTCATTACCATAGTGGGGCATGATGATTAGTAATGCTATTTATTTATCTACGGCTTTAGGCCATTAGGCTGTAATTTAGATTAGTAAAATGTATTTTAATTATATGGAAGCTTTAGGCCATTATTTGTAATTATACCTCCCCAGTCTCCTATATATATTAAGGAGACATTTCATTTGAATCATCTTTTACTTGAACATTTGAGTGCTGACGTAGGGAGGTTGCCCCCTCGAAGAGGCTTATTATCGATATTATCTCTTTTTCAGGCATTGAATACTTTTTCTTGGTTTTATATACTGTATTGATCATTTGGATTCTTATGAGATGTTCACTCATTTCGCGAGGATGAATCCATCAGCTTTCATGTCGGGTAATACCATGTTACTCAGTCAATGCCTTGGGTCTAATCATTTTTCCTATTGATATGTTGAATATGCCTTCACCCTTTCCATCCTCTCTGTGGCCCACTTATATGAATCCTAGGATTGGATTCGGGGCACATATTTACCACTTACATATTCATTTGACATGGGTCATGTTCCTCAACCAACTCTCACGGTGGGAGGTTGGAAACTCCCCTCTTACAGATCCGGTGTTGGCTATTCTCTTTCAAGGCGATTACTCAAATGGGTGTGTGTATTATGCTTATTACACTATGCATTATCCTTAAAGTCCTCCATGTCGGTTACCTCGAACCTTTTTCCCATGGCCGAGATGCGCATGTATCCACGGGTCTTTCCTTCTGAGGAATCAATTTCACGGTTAAAGCTATTCTCTTCATAACCCCTTCACACGGAAACATATATCCTTACTTGAATAATCCTTATCATACATTTACGTCTCAGGACTTCGGTGATGATTCTTGTACAAACCTATTTTGATCAATTGGGTAGAGGATACTACCTTTCGGATAGGGGCCGGTGGGTAAACAGGGATCATTCCTGGCACCGCAATGTGTTTCCTCCATGTCAGTTGCCTCGAACACTTTTCCCATGGCGGGTCTGCATATATCCCTGGGTCTTTCATACAAGGAGAATCAATTTTACGGTTAAAGCTATTCTCTTCACATAACCCCTTCACACAGGGGAAACATATATCCTTACTTGAATAATCCTTATCATACTTTTGTCTCTTCGCAGACTTCAGTGATGATTCTTGTACAAACCTATTTTGATCAATTGGGTAGAGGATACTACCTTTCCAGATAGGGACAGTGGGTAAACCAGGATCATTCCTAGCCTGCAATGTTTCAAAGTCGATATTTCCTTGGACCTTGGTATCAAATTCCATAACCCACCACCACTAGTCTAGTCACCGCCAGTCATACTAAAGATCCATCACCAACCTCTACTCGTCATGTTGGATATGGGTCGATGACCTCTGCAAGTCATGTTGACGACCCGCACCCAGCCACTGCTAGTCATGTTGGGTGCATTACTCTAGTCGCCACGAGTCATATCGATGTCACATCTCCAACCTTTGTACATCATGTGGGAGATGACCCTCTCGCCTCTGCCAGTCATGTTGAGAGCATGTCACCAGCCATTATGAATGACGCTAGGGGCATTGAGAATCCTAGACATCTCAGATGTAAGTATAAATTCCTTTGTAGGACTTGCGAAGGAGATCGCCTTACTTGTTTATGTCCAACTACTACTGGGATACCAAAAGTGTGGCTCTCACATGAGGGCCCTTTGGGTTCTGAAGTGTCTGTGGTTTCCCCACACCTTGTTTCTCCTTTGATTGACACGATAGTCATGCCACTACAATCCTCTCATGACCATACCCCCATTTTCAAGGGTGATGTGTCCCCTATCCCTGTTATCATGCATCCTCTTCAACCCAAAATTGAAGAAGTGATCGTACCAGTGCAATATCTAGTCAATACAACTCTCCTTTTGGAGGGTGATGCATCCTTCAACCATGTCATCAACATTCCTGATAGCACTCCTTCTGAACAAGAGAGAGTTTTAATCTCCTCGCGTTCTCTCCCTTCAAGTCCTGGAGAAGTTCCATTCAATTGGGATGGTCTTGTGGGGTATCCAATGCCTCCACCTATGTCCTTTCCAGTAAGAGACATTATCTGATATATCACGGAGACGATAAGCTTCGCTATCACTTTATCCTTCTCGACTTGGAGAGATTTGGGTTTCTCGTAGATTATGTCGGCTATTCGTAAGATACTGACATTCCACAGAAGTCTAGCACGAGAACCTTGGCCTCCCTGTGACTTACCACCTAGAAACTCCCAAGCAAGTTTGATTTAAGCTCTTTTCTAACTCATCTAAAAAGAGAAAAGATTTCCGAGTGATTTGTCCCTTTCATACTCGTTAAATTGGACTTGAAAGGTTGTGAGTCTTAGTTAAGTTCTTTTCTGACTCATTTTCAAAAGAAGAAAAGATTGTCGAGTGAACTTGCCTCTTTCACACTCGTAAATTGGATTTGAAAGGACGTTTATTTGGTACAAGTTTATCCCTTTTTCACACTAAGTAGACTAAAGATCATGAAAAAGGACTTTTTTTGGCATTAAGTTGTGATTGCATCTCATGTCTTTGCTTGCAGTGTTGAGCCTATAACCAGTTATCGCTTTGCGTTATAAACCATTTGCCTCAGTAGTTTTTGCATCAGATATTATTTTCGGGATTAACTGCGTAGTGTAAGTCATTAATCTAGTTGCGACTAATACTCATGAATATGGGTCATAGATTAATGACTTACACTACGCAGTTAATCCCGAAAATAATATCTAATATCTTGCACTGCGGAAGCCCCTATATAGTTTTTGCATCCTCAACCAAGCAGAGCCTTGTTTATATCCTTTGCAATTTGACACCCTATACCCAGGAGGGGACATTCCCCCAAGTGTCCATCTCCCGCATGCATCTCCTTGCATTGAGTATAGGTATGTTCCACTACTGGAACTAGTTTTGCTTACTCGTGACACTCATTTCCTCCTTTGTATCATAACATTCATTTGTCTATGAAAAAACAAAAAAAAGACATGTGGGAAGGGAGTATTATATTATATTGGTAGCAGTCATGTCACCTTTGAAAATAGCACAAAGTTATTGAGTCCATTTGTCATCACAATTTTGGGTGTAGCATGGCCTTAGGAAGCTAAGCTCTTTACAGAGAGTTTTCTCTACCGACTGGTTACTCTTCCAGTCCCTATGGAGAATTTCACCTATGCCTCCTGCATATCATGGTTTCATCAATGAGTCTATGGTGTCAGAGTCTTCCATATGTCTCATGCTCTTGTTCAAAGGAAGTCTATCAACCTGTGTTGACCATTCCTCAGAACTCTTGAATTTGCATTTCATCCATACCCTCAGTTTGTCTCAGAATCACATGATATTGTAGTCCTATCACGCACCCTGGTCCTGCTTTCATCATTGGTAGGTAACCTTGAACCCAACAATCAACATTTTATCATTGATCATTGACTGGGTGGTTTCCCTTGTGCTCGACGTCAAGAAGTATATTCATACATTGGGATTCATGCAGTGTCTTGGATGCCATTATCCTTATTGGTCGTTTCCTCTCCTTTGTCAGCAATTTTCCTCATTGGTTGTTATTCAAAGTGTCTTTTTCGTGTACGCATAGGGTTGTTGGTTCGTGAACATGTTCTTCATCCTATTTCCTCCAAATCATGAATCTCCTGCTTTGTACCTCATGCTGAATGATGAGAGATGCCTTAATGCTCTCCTTTTGACGGGTCTCCTTCCATCGAATTCAACTCATCTATTCTAGAAACGAGACCTAGATTCTTATGAGTACCTTGAGGCTTGCAGTTATTAGTGGCAGGTTCTCTTGCCATTAGCAGTTTGGATTACATCAATGTCTCTTGATCGATGGATTATTCAAGTGTTCAACCCCGAATCTTTTATTCAGACTTGTAAGAATGTATTCAGTGCCTTGATACCTACTTTCATTATCGGTAGGTTGTCTCACATTTGTTAACGGTATACCTCAATGACCAGTAATCAAACGATGTCTCATTGTGTTCGACCTCAACTCCTTTATTCACATGATGTAGACTTACACCTTTGGCAGATTGTGTAGAAGACTTGAAGACATCAGTATGTGGCCACATCTTTCTTCAAGTCAAGAAAGATGTACTCCAGTACCTATATGACTTCAATGATCATAGGAGATCATATTGTACTCCATTGTATACAAATATATTCAGATTTATTTTGAGACTGGTTCTACTAGGCCTTGTTCGTGACTATGACAACCTTTGGCATGTAACTGCATTTGTATTTACCTATTCAAGAGCACAGAGAGTTGTTTGGTATATATTCACATGGATCTGCAGTGTAATTCAAATTGGCAGCCACGTATGCAAAGTCAATGCAGAATGTAATGAGCAACTAGTTCTTCCTGCTGGTTCCCCATCACTCCGCTTTTGGGTTTTTATAATTTATTCCATCCATCATAGATACTCCTCTGACCTAACACATTAGGGGGAATATTTTATAGCAATATTTTCCTCACCTTATTCAATCTTGCACAGATGGCCTTTTTCCATTTCCCTATGCAGACTTTTCATCCCTTTTTTGCAAATCCCAGAGCTAAAAAATACATTTTTTCCACATGTATGCACCTTCCCTACTATACAACATGCGTATACGTAGGTTGCACCACTACATCCTGCGTACATCGAGGTTTGTGCCCAAAAATGAAAAATGGTGTCGAGTTTCCATGTCACGACAGAATATCTATGATCATTGGCCTTCCATATACTGGAAACACTCTGAATCGACCTTCAGTTCCATTTGAAGGTTATAAATGGGCCAATTCCAAGCTATGGAAAGGAGGAGAAAGAATTCAACTTTGAGAGAAAAGTTGCTCTAGAGAAATTATTTACTTCATATCGAGGTTGCATCCCTTTGTCCTTTAAATCTGAACACAATGTTCAACCCCCAAGATCTTCCCTTATTGATTGAGAACTTCATTGTCTCTCTCCTATGAGCTTGCCTTTGGTGGAGGATTGAAGTGGTGGAGGCCCAACTGGAAGGAACTTAGTTTCTCGGTTTTGAACCGTGCTGACACGAAAGTCTGTAAATTTTTCACTTCTCTTGATCATATATTAATAGAAATACTCTTTTCCCGTCCAATTGATATCTTGCAAATATTTGAGTTATTATTCCATGGGCGTATTTGTTATGTATGTTAATATATTATGCTATTGAATGTGCTAACATCATATATTATCACCATATGCTTGTTTTGCTTGGCTGTTGAGGACTAGTTGCAGGTATATTTCTTTGGGCAAGTGATCAACGGTGGACTTCATCAAATGTCTAGACGAGGTAGGCCTTTTATCTTGTATTTATAGCATATTTGGTTATATAGCATACTTGATAATAGAGTTGATTTCTGTAGTCATTTCCATCATTTGTGGTTTACCCTAGCCATAGAGACATTTTCCTCGTAACAGAACCATTCTTGATTATATGAAGGATCACATCATCTCTTACATTTTAGATAAGAAAAAATGTAAGAAGATGTTTAATTCTTTGGTTGAGTCATTTTATAACTTTTGTTCTTGTTGATAAACACTTTTTTGAAATCAACTCTTAGTTGTTTGCATGAGAAATACAAATACTATGGTGAGCCACTTGACCAAGATCAATGAATTAAAGGATCAATTGGTAGACATTGGAACTAAGGAGGAGTATCAAAATTTAGTGTCCATTTCCCTAAAAGGGATTACTCCTTCCCAGATTTCTTTTGTTTAAAGTGTTTGTGCTTAAGAATATATACCAAATTTTCTCAATATTTGGGTTGATCTTGTATAAGAAAAAATTAGATTGCAACCTTGTTTAGAACAACAAGGGGAGGTAGATGTTATCGGTCTCATTTGGAAGATGAATAGGAGTAAAAAAAATGATTTGAAGAAGGATGGCATAGACACAAAAAATAAATACTTGAGTAATAATATGTGCTTCTGATGTCACGGGATTGGAAATTAGGCAGGATAGTGTCCATTGAATAAGGGAAAAGGTGTAATACAAGCTACAACTAGAATTGTTGTAGGAGTAGAGGAGGAGAACTCTAAAATTGAGTATAACTTTTCCATTACTTATTGTTTATTTTCTAACACTATGACTATTATTTGTTGTTATGTGGATAATGGAGCTTTGAGACACATGACATATGACAAGTATATATTATCATGATTCAGGAGCAAGAGTGTGGCATGACTATGGATCTTGGTGATCATGCCACTTACCTTGTGAGAGGAGATGTCTCCATTTCATTTTAGATGTGAATCGAGTGATGTTATTGAGATGGATCACATTTTATTGGTTTGTGGTTTGAAGAATCACCTCCTTTGAATTTTTTGTATGACAAATATACATTAGATATTTTCACGAGGGATAATAGTGCACCCACAATGATTGTAGTCTAGATAGTATAAATTCTATGGCTAGAGGAGTAAGAGAGGGTGGCCTATATAGAATACTTTTTTTTAGTAAATAAAATAAGGACCCTATATTAAATCACAAGTTTACAACTTTGTGATGCTTGGCAGCCATCTGTTCCGCCACAGGAGGGGAACCAGAACAGGTGGCTCCAATCGATAATGTGTCTATCATGACCGGAAAATATTTCACAAAAATAGAGCAAAATTGCTAGTGTCTACACGAACCTTGTTCCTTCCATCTGACCTAGGGCTAGCCTCATTTAGAGCCTCCATTACTAAGAGAACGGCACAACCAAAAAATAGAGTGAAAACTATCTTATCACTATCTTCTCTATAACTATAATTAACAAAAAAACTAGGACCTGGGGTGAGCCACGTCATGCCATTGGAGAACTTGGATATCCATGAGGGGTGTATGTCGGGGTGAATCTTTGCTTGAAAGTTGGACAACGGGATTGCATTTGAGAATCTGTTAATGCCTCAAGCAACAATTCCAAGCATTGATTGATGATCCCTTGGCGATGCACCTGTTCGTCCTGTCGTTGACGGATGTCGAAGAGGAGCTCAAGATGTTCCTCTGCCAGATGATAGGTAGACTGTGAGCTCTATTCTCCCTTTCCCTTTCCTTTGTATTATACTGTAGTTGAATCCTTCCCTGTGCCTATCAATTTCCAGCTTGGAGGGATTTCATCCTCCACGATACAACTCTCGTCCCCATAGTAAGGCTCACTCGGCCTCAGAACTGGGGGGTGAGAAGGTTGGTGGCAGTGGAGGGGCGCACCTCTGAGGTTGGCTTTGTCACCTTCTTCGATATCATGCCTAGATGAAAAAATGGATGTGGCATCTCCTCTTTGACCATGGTGAGGCTAGGGTTCAAAGGTGGGGGCATATCCTTCACAACACTAACTTGATAATGCAGAGGCAATGGTGGAGAGTGCGTCGAGGAGGACGTGGTATCCATTTTTGGAGTGTGCAAGGTTGTTTGAGTCTGGAACAAGGAGGAAGGGGTCTCCATTTTTGGAGTGCGTGGGTTTTTCTGAGTGCTCCTGGTGGGGCTATGGGAATGGATGAAATGAGCAATTAGAGCTCGTTGAGAGGCGATTAGTCTGGTGGCTTGAGTGAGAGCATTCATTTTTCTGGTGCCCCGCTTGGGCTTCCCTCCTCTC
>SNQJ01S0008934.1:326173-346588 GCA_010110895.2 Picea sitchensis | reverse complement strand
AATGGTCTTGAGTTCAAGCCTCAAAATGATATAGAATCACGATCATAATAGCCCAATAATAGTGATAATTCATCAATGCTGTCAATTTTTTACAACCATGAGTCGTCACGGTTTCCCATCTTGAACTTATGCCTAGAAACAACATTATTTTGAACTTTCGGTACAAGTCATTTTGTAAAGGGATAACATAGAACTATGAGACACGAATTGCATAGAAAAACACAGATGGAAAGATATATAATTACCTTAGGTACTCGTGAACCCTTCATTTCATTTGTCCTCTATTTTTTCATACAAAAATAAAATATGAAGTGCATTTCAATTACTTATAGAAATTATTTTTAGTCATTTTACTATATGCATCGATGAATGCTTATAACACAAGACAATAAATCTTAGTATAAGCATCGGCCTATTCATCTTATCTCAATAATCTCTAATAGAAGAAGAAGGACAATATTATATTAAAACATGAACCACTAATGTCCATATCACTTTTACCTACTTGGAAGACTAGAATTCATCATATTTTTTGGAACACTAGTGTATAATATATTGGTAGGTAAAAACCTCAAGGAGTGTAGTAGTGTGAATTCACCATGATGCACATAATCATTGTTACAACCTGAAAATGTGTGGTTATTTATTCATTTCCAGAGGCATCCTTTTCTAAAAAAAACATTGTGGATAGGGGGTGAACCTTTTGGAGATTAGTGATAATTGCAAGTCATGAGTTGAATCTTGGAGAACATATTTGGGTTTTATATTCTCTTAGGCATCATTCATGGTTGATCAAGGTATTATATTGTTAGTATGCATGGGGGTGATAATTCACTTGAGACCACATTCATATGACAAATTATGATATTTCCACTTTTTGGAGGCACTTCACATATTTGGAGGAGTTTTTACATATTGGGAGGTGCTTCTAAGTATTTTAAGGCATATCTCACCATCGAGGTTCCATCAGGTGTCATTACACATTATTCAAGGTACTTCACATATTTGGAGGCATGTTTCATTATTGAAGGGTTAATGTGGATCCTTCGACATATTTCACAAGAAAGTTTGAACTCACCTAGAGGAGGCCTTCCTTTGGACATGTTTATGAGGTGCCATGTGGCTTTAAATCATGTTTTACAACATTAAAAAACATACTCTAGAGGAGCACTCATCATTGGAGTTGGATTGTGGAACCAAGTGTACACTTCTCATCTTGAGATATTTCTTCTAGAAAAATATAATTTTCTTAAAGATACATCCCTTGTGGGCTCAATGGTCTCTTGATAAAAATGCCCACTATCTTGTTGGTACAAAGCACAAAAATGATCCTTATAGCATGCATGTAGACTATGACTTGTATGAATAGTTAATGCACTCAAAACACATATTCAAGACCCACCATTGCTATAAGTGCTATCACCTCAATTTCACTCACAAGAGACATTTAGGCAATTGTCTAATGACACCATCAATTATCAAGAATACAACATAATAAGGCTACCTCATGGCCACTTTATATCACCTCAAAGAGTGAGGGAAAAAACATTACAAAATGGATTTTTCTACACTTGTGTGACCTTCCTTCACTAACACTTGCACAAATTACACGACATTTCCTTCAAAAGTTGTGCAAGTTTTCTCACACAAGTGAACATGCCCTCTTTGGTGCATTTATGAGGAAATCCTAGATCAGTTATATCTAAGTTGATGCACATGATAAATTCAAGCTCCCATCAAATTTATGAGGAGTACATTGGCTTTCAAAATTCCCTTTCAAGCATTGGAATCTCCATTTTGAATGATGAGCTTTCACATTGGAAATAGTTCTTCAAAGAGTTCTGAATTTCTCTATAAATGAAAGCCACATACATTTGAAGGAGAGAATAATTGCAAGGTTATGTTGTAGGAATGAAATTGTAGATCATCTATTTTTCTCTCTCATATATTTTGTTCATTAACCTCATGCTTTTTTGTGTTATTTTTTCAAAGAACAAAGACTTCTTCAATCACCAAGTTAGAGAGGGATTTCAAGAAACAAAAGGACCCATCCAAGGAGAGTGCTAAAGCTCATTTGCATCCAAGCATTCTCCCTAGGTGTTGTTACTCATGCTCATGCCTTTCCATTGGACTAATATATGTGTATTATTGTTTCCTTCCATATGTTATGTTTGAATGGTATTCTTGTAATTTAATTCATATTTTAGTTTTATGCATGCCTCTTTGCTTTATTTTGCAGTAGTAATACTTTTGTGTTTTTCCTACAAATAACTGTTGTTTGTTGATTATACCACAACCTAGATTGACAAAGGATATTTTTCTCACCCATGCAACAAAATCCCCAGCACGGATTGAGAACTTCCACTTGGTTCTAGATAATTCCATATCACTTTTTAGACAATTTCCAATCATTTTCTAACCTTTGGTGACTTGTAGGAAGGATAAATAAACTCATTTTATAACCTTTGGTGACGTGTATGAAGGATAACTAGAATGTACCTCCATTTTGTAACCACCCTTAGTGGGTTTTTTTTCTTCATATTTTCATTCTCTATGAGTACGACAACTTGCACACATGTTCTAGTCTATTTCTCATCCGTGAGATGATTTTCCACAAAATCCATGTAATATGTAACAATGTACTTCCATACAATATGTATGACTATCACTAAAAGAACCTGCACAAGTTTGCTTAAATCTAGTTTTTAGGATGTAGTTAGTTTCATAAATAGGCTTATATAGCATACCTCAAATTTTCAGAAATTGTAGGTTAAAATATTTTTCTCTTTTTCTATTTACATTAATAATTAACTAACTTAGTGGGTTACATTAATAATTAACTAACTTAGTGGGTAGGAGGAGGAATCATTTTTCTTTTTTCTTGCCACATGGATGTTTTTTACTTTTCTTTTCATAGCACATGGATGCATATAGTAGAGATTCAATTATTTTTCTCCCTTGTCTATCACCAATCACATATAAGGGGCCCAAAAGCATCCTTTCCTCTAGTATTCTCTTTGACTTGCACCCAAAGGTGATATTGGCAAATCAGAAAAAAAGGAAAGTAGGTGAAATACCTCTCTTTTCACAAATTTCAGTTTTGCGGTGTGGTCATTTGTTTGCAAAACTCACCAACATCTAGAAATTAATTAAGTGGAGTAAGAATCCTTAAAAGTTCACATATTTTACCTTTACCAAATTTCTTCAATTTGTTTTTTTGCATAAATCATTTTGAGTGTATTGTTAGTTATTGCAACAATTCACATCACTTAAAAATTAATTAGGTAGTGTAAAAACCAATCAAGTTCACACCCTTTTCATTTAATCAAGTTTCTTTGAAGTGTTGTAATTTTATTTTCAATGCACTCTTGTATCAAATAATGTTGTTTCCTCATGCGAAGGAAATAAGCAAAAGGACCTAAAGAATCTTCTTTATTCTGAGTATGCTCTTCACCCTATGTCCAAAAGTGATTTTGATGAACTAGAAAGGGAAAGAAGTCTAAAATAGCTTCTTTGTTACTCCCCTAAGAAAATCAATTGGTTCACGACACCAATTTAGCCTCCTAAAAAAAACCCAAGTAACCATCTAACGTAATTCCTCCTTCAAGAGGTCCCAAAAAATTTATAGTCTTGTTAGGATTGGGGGGTTAGGAATCGAAAAAACTTGTAGTCATTTCTCATTTAAAACATAGAAGTTGTCCAAGGAAGCTTATAAATCCTTTACTTCAAGTGTGCAAAATCCAAGGCAAGGAGATACCTTGTGGGGTCATATGCCAAGGTCAAGTTGTTTTTGCTAGTATTATTGAGCCACCAAACTCTTGTTTGACTATGGAACTTGATTCATCAAGGCTAAGAGTCCCTTTCCCACACTTGATAAAGGTAGTTTAGTAGCCAAAATTAATATTTCTACAAGGTGGCAATTGTGGGTTGCATTTTCACATGAGTCAGATAGCATTGGTAATTGGGAAATGCCACCATATTAATCAATACATGCCCTCAACTTCCCTCACTATAATTAAATCTCTCATACCTTCACTATCCATCTTTGGTGGATTTATGCCCCCACCCATTGAGATATTTTGGAAAGCCCTATTGAGGGGGTTGGGTTCCTAATACTCAACAGTAGGGATTAAACCCAAGGAAGAGTCCCAATCAAACTCTTCTTTGTTTGGTGTGAACAATCCTCCATATTAAAGTCCAAAAACCTTTTGATAAGCTTTATATATTAGTAAAAAATGTACTTTTAATTCTATTTGTATTTTTGTGTGATGCGGGTAGTTACTTTTGGAAATAGATCCTAATATAAGAAATTGAAGGAATTATATCAACAAAGTGTAACCTTATGGACATAAGATGAAACTAATCAACAATGTTGAGATCTATAAGAAATAATTATGTCATCAAACTATATTGTTTGATTAACTTCAAGAAAAGAAAAACATGAAACGAGAGAAAGAGTTTTTCCTTTAAAAGATTTAACTTTTAAAGAGACAACAACTAGGAATAGTTATGCAACTATGCTTTGAGATTTCAAGAAATATTTCTATAGAAAGACAAAGATATCAAAATATTCTCAAGAGACATACAATTGTTTACCTTTTATTCTACCAATGATCACAAAATTAATTATGCAACTATTGAAGTACTGAATAGTGATCAACAATTACACATAATAATGGACTAATGAATAAAAATTACTAAAACTTATGTCTAACAATTCATGCAATCATACAGTATAACTTGACTAAATTGAAATCCTTACTATACATGCCTGGCATGATAATTGGTTGTAGAATAAAACACAACACAAGTAACACACACAATGGTTCCACAAAAAACTCCTTGGCTCCTCTGGAGCTTTTGAATTAAATCTGTAAAATAATTGTTTGATTACATTCGGTCCAAATTTTCCATAGAACCAAAGGCCCTTTTATCAAAGGTCAAAATCTTTATTTATATGCATTAAAACTATCCAAAAACAGTAAATTGAGCGAAAAAATAGAAACCAAAAATTACCAATTAAACATGAGTCAATGTGACTCATGTGATCTAGCAACCTCAGGGCGTTCATGCTCATCAATGTGTGTTTCCCACTATGAGTAAATATCGACACATATTTAAGAGAATGAGAACGTGTGTTGATCCATCGGTATACTCAAATTGTTCTTACTCTCTTTATATCATTGAGTATATTTCTCAATTTTAGGTTCCAACTGTTCAAGTCAATCAACAATCTTAATCGTTCCAAATGAAAACTTTTGTAGATGTCCTTGCTCGACTACAATTATATTTTTAATTTTAGTTTGATATTCATTGACAAATATTTTGGAACCCACTGATACCTCTTCTATTAGCCTTAAATTCAAAGGTAACCCAAACACTGGCAAAAGGAGATCAATTATGGTTTGATTGATTTTTTCCAATGTTTGATTACAAGTAGGCCACTCTTCTTCCATTTGATTCCTTGTTTCTTCTACAATATTGTCTCAATATCGTGTTGCTGCGTGCATCCTAGATATGATATCATCAGTTAATATGTCAATTTTTTGATCTTCTTCTCCCTTATCCCTCTAGATTTCCTTGATGAACTTGACTCGGTCTAGGGCCCTGCCACCCTTTTCACTCCATTGGAGCACTTCTTTATGTGGTATCCCCAACAATAGGGTTTATTCTTGAAATTCCACCACTTTCTTCAGAAAATCGTCTTGTATTTGAAGGCATTTGTCATGTTCTTCATGTAAATATTTCATAAAGTTAGAAGCTCTTCCGAATTCTTGGTGGTACTAGACTTGGTGCTGAAGTGATGCTACTTCTTTCTTGGCTTCTTCTAGATTTTTTTCTTCTGCTATGGCCTTTTCTAATGATGCATGTTTAATGACCATACTTGCTAAGACTAACTCACTCATCCTAGCCTTTTTTGTATCAATAATGACCTCATAGGTACATAGTACACCACCGTCCACTATGAGCCTTATCTTTGCATTGAGTCCTTATGAAAATTGACTTCATCTTTCGACATAAGTGAGAGACTCTAAATCAACCACTTCATCAAATCATTGGGGAATAGGATGGTCTCCCCAAGCCAATATAATCCTCAAGCTGTTAGGAGTGTGAAATTGTTCAATAGTTGTCTCCTGAATTTTTCCTTTAGGTTGAGCATCTTGAGTCTTCTTGTCTTTTTTCTCCCCTTGAGTTTTATTAGCTGATTGATCTTTCTGCACACTCTATTTATATGAAAAGGATTTATCCTCTTCTTCCTTCTCCTTTAAAGTTGCATCATCAATATCCTCAATATCCTTACCTTCCCCAAGTGATAGAGTTTGTTGGGAATCCTGAGCATTCAAAGTGTCTTTTGGATCCTTGGGATTGGGGACCTTTCCAGTTGGGATATCATCATGAATTTTATCCTATTCATCAACTAATTATCTTGTGGTATTTTCTCCATGATCTTGAGTGTCTTCCACATGATCTCCCTCATTTTCCTTTGTAGACTTATCCTTATGAAAGTCTTAAGTATATTTTTCCTTAGTTGACAAACTCTCACTGGTTACAGGCACACTTGCTTTCTCCACATCCTCTTCATATTTGGTTAGGTAGATTACATTAGGAGGATTAGGAGTTGCCAAATTCTTATTTTTCCCTCCTTTATTTCCTCTTCCTTTTCTTTGTTCATTCTCTCAAACTCTTCTTTTTGTTTCTTCTCCTCCTCAACTTTCCTTTACTACTATGCTAACTCTTCCTATGCTCATTTATGCTCCTCATTGTCTTTTCTTCATGCTCTCTCTTCCTTTTATCCAACAATTTTTGCTTGTTCCTTCCCACTTCAACCTCTATTCTCTATTTAGATTGTAACTCTTGGGAAACATTCTAGATCTTCTTGTTTCCTCTTAAGTTCTTCCTCTAACTTCTTTTGTAGTTCGTGTTCCTTGAGAATATTTTCTTGTTATGCTTGTATGGATTGATGCTCATGCTCTACCTTCAACCTTGCTTCTTATTTTTTCTTGGCTTCCTATGGCTATTTGCTTGATCTAGATCCCCAATTAATGATCTTTATTTTCTCTTATAATGCCAGAGAGGCAAAAAAATCATGTTTGGATTAGCCTTTCACTTCTCTATTTCCTGCCAATGTTGTGCATTTTCAATGAAGATGTTTTCTTGCCATTTCTCATGTGAATAAGGCCAACTGATAGACACTTGCTCAACATGATTGATAACTAAAACTTTGGGGCCATGCCTCCTGAACTTGCTAGTCCTAAATCTATATTCTAGTTGGATTTGTCCTTCCTGTTTAGCCTATTTGGTATCCTTTATAGAATAATACCCTATTTGAAAGTTATAAGGGACAAAAATTCTCTTCTCATCTTTTATTAAGGTAGTATTAAATCCTTGCATGATGGATCGGTAGTATATTTGACCAATCACAACTCTGTCTGAGACATAGGATGGAAGAATCTATGGTGGGTAGGTTGCTCCATATATTTAGAGGTAGGCATGTTTTTCTTCCAAATACTAATTCCTAATATATATCATATTTTTCTTATATTGCTTTGATATCCTAGGAAATTCATGCAAAAAGATAAGGGTGTAAAGGTGTGCTATGCAGAAATCATAGATCATATAGTATAATTTCTTATACTTCCTATCCCACAAAATATTGAAATAAACATGCACTAGTGGGGTTAGATATTTTCCAACTAAGTGACAACTTGAGGAACACATTCTTTTCACATAATACATCTAACAAAAAGGAAACCATATAGAATGATGATATTGCACCTAGCTCAGGTTAATGGGCTTGTTTTATTTTGATGTTGATTTGTTTGGATATGACGACCCCCCAATTGAATCTCTTCCCCTGCATGGAAATGGTGTAAGATAGAGGTACCCAGGCTTCATAGAACCGTGATCAATCTTTTTCTCCATAAAGATTGCATAATAAGACCATGAGATACATATATGGTTCTCGCAATCCAGTGGTCTGGTGTCACCCCGATAACCTATTTATGAAATTTTTGTGTTCTTTCCACAAATTCGATAAAATTATGCTAATGTCATACTTTTGATAAAAAAAACTACTACAAAATATTTATTAAGGTATTCTTCCGGTTCATGAAACTTATAATACTTAGAAATATCTTGTGGATTCCAGGTACCCCCAGTATTTAAAATTGATGACACTAGTGTTCCACTTAGGAATAGGTATCTAAGTGGTAGCTCCACCAATACTGGGATTTTTATCTCCGTATAAAGATACTTGCATGGATAGGATTCTTCAATGGTAACTTGATAATCAATTCTGACTCTTTTGAAGTCTGTGACTCCCCTGTCTGATGTGGTGCAAAGCTAGAACTCTCTTCTACTTCTCCACCCCTCATCTTTGAATTATTTGGAGATCTATGAATAAGTATATTTCTGGGAGAAATTTTACCCGTGACACAAAATTCAAAGGCATGAGCAGTTGTATGTTAGCCAAAAAATGAGTTAGGCCAGAGAGAAAAAGAAAACATGGATCACACCTGACTATACGACTGCTCGGGACTGGTGTTACTTACCCATAATAGAAGATGGATTTTACTTGTTATCTCATTGGTCACACAATACTTTAGAATGGTATATAAAGCTGATTCTTATCACAAAGCAGATGAAATGAATTTTTCGTTTGAAATATTTTTATGATATAAGGGACATATATGAAGGTAAAATGAAATTGAATCTTGGTCATAACGATAATATTTTTCATATTTTGCTTATTGACAATTGGCAATTTTGTGTATCGATAGCTTCCAAAATATGTTATTCGACACTTTTATGTGAACCTTGAAAGAATATTAACAGTATATTCTCTCTATTTTATCAACATTATTTTTCATGTCCAACGACATCAAGGCTTGTCTGTATAAAAAAATGACATGGCGGATGACGTAATGACTGATGTGGAGAGTGACATGACAATTATAAATTATGGTTGGTGACGTAGACTTATACATTTAGTGACATGGAATGATGACATCCCAGGTGTCGTGGCACAATAAGGTCACTAGGTGGGAAAAAATCATTTGGAAGGATCAATGATCAAGATTCATCCCTTTTTACGATCAGACAACTAGGATGATTTTGTGATAAGAAGGTTCATCAACATTGGGGGGAATAGGTTTTTTTTTCCACGAGAAAAAATGCTCTTTATATTCAAAAGGATATAAAAGTTTACATGTGACGATTTCTCATACAACTGCGAATCAAGGAGATACCACAAAATACTTGGTTCAAAACCATCAATGGCCCGACAATCAAGGCAAATATCTGTCAAAGATCAGATTTCTGCTAAGAAGGAATCAAATCAAAGGTTTATCTTGTAGGTGGGACCTTCGTTACCATCCTCCCAAAATGAAAAGCAAATTTGGCTCGGAGGGAGGAGCAAAGATTTTTTCGAGAGAGAGTCTGCCTCGTTGTTTTCCTCTTGGAAAATGTGCTGAAAGGTAAGTTTTCTGAAAAGAAGAGTAGCATCTTTGGTCCTTTCCTTCCAGCAATTAAGGGCTACCACTCGGAAGTCGGCCAGTCCATTCAGCCAATCAATAGTAATCTTGGAGTCACCAAGGAGCAACAATACATCAGTGTGGCGACTAGCCAGAACTAGTGAAGTCCAAGCACCAATCAGCTCAGCCTTTGTGTTGGAACCCTGTCTGCAGTTCAAATTCCAGTGAATACACGTATGTGGATTTAAAATAATTTCCCCCCCAGCTCCACATAGCGTGCCCCCTTTTTGAGAGGCCCCGTCGAACCAGGCCACCGCCCTATCAAATGGAATGTGAAAAGGACGCCGATCTGTTGGATTAACCTGTAGTGGATTTGCAAGTTTGTTTGCCTCTGCCAAGATGAGAGAAGAAACATAATGGATAGACGGCTTCTTATCATTAAAGATTGCAACGTTTCTGGACAGCCAAACATGCCAGCATAGATGAATCAGAAGCATTGAATGTGTGTTGTTATTGAGAATCCAGTTTTGGAAGCAAGTTTGAATATTGTTACCACTCCAATGTGTAGAAATCTTTAGAGTCGGTGTGATAGATGTCCAAATTGCTCGAGTGAAAGAGAAGAGAACAAATACATGCATCGATGATTCAATTTCACGAGCACATAGAGAGCAGCGGTTCGGGCCCTCCCAGCCGCGCGCTTGCAATTTGTCCCAGAACAGTAATTTATTCTCCAGCATGAGCCAAGCGAACAATTTGTATTTTAAAGGGCAAGTGTCCCTCCAAATCTGCTGTCTCCAGTATGATTTTAATGGATTCCAGGTAATGGCGGCCAACGCTTGATATACATTCTTTGCAGTTAACAGGCCTGACCGATCTCCCCCTGTCCAGATTAGGGAGTCTGTCTTTGACTTTAAATACACGCCGGAAGATTTGAGAAGTTGAGAGAAGTTATCCCATTCGGACCTGTGTTCCAAATCTAACTGAAGATCCAAACCGCTCAGCCAAGAGTCGCCAAGTGTTCCTGCAATGGACGGGCTGTAGAAATGATGTAAATAAATAAGATTTTTGTCTTGTAGATGAGCGCGTAGAGGAGGAGAGAGAATCACGTTCCTGCCTAAATCCAGTATGTAGTTGCTGCCAACTTCGATCAAGCAACCATCTCCGGGTTCCCACGAGAGCCACTTTAATATGATCGGAAGTGTGGTAGAAAAGTTTTTCCAATACTGTGAACCAGTTGAAGGATGGACCTCCGCGAATCTGATCCAAATATGGACCGGAAGATGGTGTAGATACTTAGCTCTGATTACAGAACTCCAAAGTCCTGGTTTAGTTAATAATCTCCAGAAGGTATTAGTCGAAAGTGCCTTTTGAAAGAGAGACAGGTTTTTGAGGCCCCAACCTCCCATCGACTTTGGCTTATAGAGATCCTCCCATTTGCTGAGATGAAATCTTATGTTCTTCTTACAACCAGACCAAAGAAATGAAAAGATGAGTTGACAGAGTGACTTCAAAACGGAGGCTAGGATGTGTGTTAAAGCCATCCAATAGACTGGTAGACTTTCCAGCACCGCTTTGATCAGAATAAATCTTCCCCCCATAGAGAGAAATTTGTGCTTCCAGTTGAGAATTCTGTCTTCGAATTTGTCAACAAGCCAGGCCCAATATTTTAGTGTGTATCTGGAATATTTTAAGAAAAATCCTAAGTAGGTAAAGCCCTCCTCAAGCTCGAGGAAACCAATACCAAATAGCTCACTTAAATCGAGTTTTAAGGAGTCCCGCGCCTTTGAATTCAAGAAGATGGATTTAGTGGCATTGATTTGTAAACCAGATACATCACAAAAAGAAGAGAGGATCGAATGTATAATGGACCATTCAACATAATTAGCAGTTGTCAAGATCAAAACGTCATCAGCAAAAAGGATATGGAGAATATGAGTCAGCCCTGCCACTTTAACTCCTTTCAAGAGTCCCTCCGCTTGTTTGATCTTTAATAAGATGCTGAGACCTTCCAGGATCAATATGAAAAGAAGGGGGGAGAGAGAGCAGCCCTGTCTGATCCCTCTCTCACAATGAAAGGCCTTTGTAGCTTCGCCATTGATTAAAATAGCCAGAGTTGCCGAGGAGATACAGCCCATTATCCAATTTGTTGTAGAAGTGCCAAAACCGCTCTGGATAAGGATGAGATGTAGAAAGTTCCAATTTATGCAATCAAATGCCTTTTTAAGATCCAGCTTTAGGAGGATAGCTTGTAGGTTTTTTGTCTTAATGGTGTGGATGCATTCTTGTGCAACGCCGACAACATCAAGAATCTGTCTTCCCTTGAGGAAGCCAAACTGTTCTTCGGAGAGCGCCCGAGAGAGAAAAGGTCGGAGTCTACCAACAATGATTTTAGAGATAATTTTATAACAGAGATTGCAGAGCGAAATGGGGCGAAAATCATTGAAATGCCTGGGAAAATTTGTTTTTGGAATCAAAACCACAAAGGTTTTGTTCAGTTGTGTGCTTACAATCCCTCTTGTTCTCGAGTCTTCAATGACGTCTAGAATGTCCTGGCCCATTAGTTCAAAAAAGTGTAGGAAGAGTTCGACCGACCAGCCGTCGGGTCCTGGGCTTTTTTCTGATTTAAAACTTTTGATTACCTCATATAGTTCCTCCTTTGAACAGGGGGAGTGTAACAAAGTTGCTTCCTCGGGAGAAATCAATCTTGGAAATAAACTAGTTGTTGCTGTCTGTGCTGCAAGTGAAGGCGCTGGAGGTGCTTGGAAAAAATATTTATAGTGTGTGTAAGCCGCCGACTTGATCTCTGCCTGGGAGTGGTGTAGAGTTCCAGTTTCATCTTCGATCTCCCAGATTTGCTTTTTTGATCTACGGGAGTAGGCAACTCTATGAAAGTAGGTTGTATTTTTGTCACCTCTAGCCAAACACAACACCCTGCTCTTTATATGCCATCTCTCCTCCTCATCACGAAGAAGTTTGTTGCGGGCGTCCTCTAGAGATCGAATCCTGTGTTCTAAGTCCTCGCAGCTAGGTATCTGAAGCTTTTGTTTTAGTAGAAATTCCAGCTCAAGTTCAATGTTGTTATGCTTGGCTTGATCTCTGTCTTTTTTATCCTTTAGCCATTGAATCGAGAGTGATTTTAATGTACTGAGTTTTCTAAACAAATTCCCTTTTGCATCTCCAGGAATGACGAGAGAGCTGTCTGTCCAAACTGATGTAACAAGTTTAATGAAGGAAGGTTCCTTCAACCACAGCGAATTAAATTTGAAGGGATGACCCTTGGCTCCACGACCTTCCCCCAATTGAAGGCAGATCGGTGTATGATCAGATAAGAAGGGAAGTTTAACCCATGCACGACAACTGTAAGTCGGTAAGAGTAGACTCTCAGCAACCAAAAATTTATCTAGTCGTTTGGAAATATTCGCTGACCCTTGTCTTCCGTTCCTTCAGGTCGGCATAAGCTCTGGTGGTTTTATGTCAATCAGAGCATTTGGGGGGAATAGGTTAGCCTTTTCATTTTCAATTTATATGATTTTCGTCGATGCCCAATGGATTATCGGTGATTGGTGAAATATTTTACTTGATTTTTTTAAAGCTTCTTATGATTCTTGCCAATGCCCGATGGCTTATTGATGATCGACGAAACCTCTTGACTTCTTGTTCAATACTCATTCATGCTTACTTCGACACTAATGGTTCATCAAACTATTTTCTTTAAGGATTGTGTTGACATCGCGAGTTTTGGGAATACTGATGCCTTGATATTTTTTTCCCCGAACCCTGATGGACCCATTGGTATTATAAAAATCTGTCTTTTAAACCTTCTTCTTAGTATTTCTTTTCTTTTCTCTTTTTTCACAAACATGATGATTTTTTAGGGTTTTCTTAATATTTTAAAAATAAAGGAAGTGAGGTCCCCGAGGTGTAGGACAGTCGGTGACAGACTGTGTTGTTAAGCCACTTCGTGTTGAAAAGTTACCGGTTCGAAACCTGCGGGGACAAAAAATGCAACCATGTTAAGGGTTGGTGTGGCTCAGGCCAGGTGCGATCCCCGGGTGATTTTGACGACTTAGACGCCCCTGAGTCGTGGTTTCTCAAGCCACAGGTTAATCCCGATGCCAACAGGTTCAGCCACATTAACAAACAAAAAAAAAATGAAGGAAGTGAGAGAAAAGTGCATCAATTTGAAGAAAAATAATGTGTGGTCCATAAAATTAAAACACAAAGGAATGTAAAATGAAATAAATAGTGGTACCTTGAAATTGATTTTTTTTTTAAAAGGGAGTGTTGTATACTCAACAAATGGAAATTCACTGGCAAAACTAGAATATCTGATTATACCTCTAGATAAAATGGGTTAATTTCAGGTAAAAAACTTAGAATTTAAAACAAAACTCAAGAATTATTTACAAATCTATATATGTATGATATGGGGAATAACATGCTACTTTGTCATGTGGATATATTTCATTTTCCAACCTATATACGTTTAATCAATGATCCATGCTTTAAGAAGAAACAAAATCCTAGACCATCCTTAATACGAGGACATTTATAAAATAAGTCAATGTAACTTAATCATACTTCTGGTGTTGCTCCACTGCCAACAAGCATCCATAGCTTCGACGAATTTATTTGCATTCCCAACCTAACACATTCAATTCCATTTGGGTCATTTTCCTTCCTAACAATATATATGTATCCAATAATGGATATTCTTGCAATGAGGAGTTCTCATGAGATATAAAGTGAGTCTAGGTAGATGATTTCTGTCAGTGAAAAAACTAAACAAGTACTTAGACTTTAGGTCTATCCATTTTAAAAGGAACAAGGTGTTCATTAGTTTTCCCAAAAACATGGGACATACTTTCCTTCTTTCCATTCCTATTAGAAATTCCTAACCACAGATGAAGCAATATGTGTTTTTCTTAGGTTATATATATAGACTGCTATTATTAATTATTTAGTGTTAAATCTCCTTACTTTGTTTTACAAAACAAAGAAGGTATGTTATTAAAGACCCATCATCCATGCTTTGCCAAAAGTTGAGCACTCAACACTTTTATCAAAAATACTAAGACAAGAGAAGTCACGTGGAGAGAAATGTTAATCAAACCAAAATCAAAAGAAAAAATAAAAGAAAACAAAGAAAATGCTAAAGTCATGAAAATAAAAGAAAAAAAATAACAAAAAGTTATTTAGTATAGGTTGCTAACATGGAGCAACTAGGTGAAGTATCTTTTGAGACTTTGGCCATTGAGAGGGAGGCAATCTAGTTCATCCCCTAGGATTTGCAGTCGTTAAGTGCCAGCCCCAATTTTCTTATCTATTTGATAGGGACCAAGCCATAAATTCTCAAATTTAGAGTGTTTTCCTTTTGGTTCATTGACCCTGTCCCATTTTAGAACTAAATCCCTTACATTAGAGTTCTTGTCACGAGCCTTATGTTTATCGAATCATATTTTAAATAGTTGTTGGTGAGATGCAAATTTCTATTTGTATTTTTCCCTTTCCTCCTCCAACATAAGAAGGGTATTAATACATTGTTGCATGCTAGAGAGAGGCTGACCTCTGGAGAATTGGGATAATTGTAGAGATGGAAGATACATGTTCATTGGTAAGATTTCCTCTTAACCGTAAAAAAGGAAATACAGAGATGTGACTAAATCTTCCTTAGGGGTTACTTTTTCAGCCCATAGTGCATTATGTAAAGTATTATGCCAATTCTTATGATTTTTAGTAACAATTTTCTTAAGGATATGAATCAAGTTTTTATTAGTAGACTCAACTAACCCATTACCTCGTGGATAGTAATTAGTAGAACACCTAATGATAATCCCTTTATCAAGTACAAATTCAGTCAAAATAGTAGAAGAAAAATAAGCATCATTATCAATTACAGTCACAGATGGTACCCCGAACCTAGTAATTAGATGTTGTTCTAGAAACTGAATGACTACTTTTTCATTAACTCAGGTGAGGGGAATGGCTTCAGACCATCAAGTGAAATAATCCATTGTTGTTAATATGTATTTATTTATTTTTTGATGAGTGTGGGTTAATTTATCCTATAACATCTATTCCCCAATGCTCAAAAGGTCTACAAATGGTTACTGACTATAACGAGATAGATGCCCTTTTCTCCTTCCCTGCACTTAATTAACAAAGCTTACATTTTATAACATATGCATGAGCATATATGAATAAATTCAACTAGTAGTAACCTACTCTCATAATATTATGGGTAGTGGTTTCACCTACAAAATGACCACCAATTGGGTCATCGTGAAGATCTTTCAATACTTTTTTTTCATCACCTCTCTCCAGGAATATTAAAAACATTCACTACTACATTGGGATCATTTTCCGACAATTTACCAATGCATGTTTGTCACCACAACGTCTAAAGTATGTCGAAGGATACAACCTATTTTTCATCGCATCACCCCTGTCACAAACGACGATCACAATTTCATCACAATATAGATGAACACATCCGTCGTACCATCGACCGATGTGGGTTCCAAATCCAGGTTGTTCTCATCGTTGGTTCGTCATAAGAGTGACTAACCTACGATGAACATGTCCCATCAGTTTGTCTCAAATCCATCATGTTGTCGTTGAAAGTACCTTGAAAGATCAACTAATGTACGTTGTAAGAGAGAAAAACCATCGACAAATGTGCCCCATCAGTTTGTCACAAATCCATCTCTAGTCCATCAGAAGATAGACTAAGCTATGAAAAAACATCGACGATTGTTCGTTAAAATACCATCAGGATCCCGTCGAACTATCGATAGGGTACCGACGAACCAACTATATTTTTTATGGTTATTGGGTGAGGAAGAATACATGATACTAGTTGAAACATCGACGAAAAGGGTAGTTGATGGTCTGACGAAGGGTTATTATTTATAAAAAAAATTATATTGTTACTTCCAATGTATTGTTCCCATAAGTATCGACAATAAACTTGCATAGGGATTTCAATTAGAGTCCAATTCCACCTAAGTTCTGCAAAAGGATTAGCTACACAAATGACATATAAGAAAAAATAAGTCATGTGGATTTTTTGAGGATCATCCTGAGGGGAATCTCTAACCCTGGTTATTGCATCAGGAATTTTAACCAAAAGAATATATTTCTAGTTCATAATTTGATCCTTTATTAACTATCTCATGGATAAGTGGGACCCAAGCTTCATTGAAATGAGAATCATCCTTTTCTCCATACATTTTACTAATCATGGAAATAACATATCTAAAAGGTTCCAAGAGAAGTTGAGTTGGGTAAAGTATATTATCCTAAGTTTTTAATTGCCTATTTGATATCCACTATTTACCCACCTCCTTTCGATAATCTTCATAATTACTAAATACCTCTACCTAATGAGTGGTCAAGGATACTTAAAGTTTTCTTTGTGTATATATAGAGAGATCAAGGTTATATATTTTGTATTAATGTTGCAGGTTTTTCTTTTGTGATTCACTAGTTGTTCATTGGATAAATATGTGAATGGTGCACTTGAAAGGGTTATAGAGAACTTAGAAGAGAAAATTGTTGATTGCCAAAAAGAAATGCAGTCACTTATAGATGTGAAAAAGGTGGCTAGATAGGGTGGAAATGATGAGTAACCTTTATGGTGGAAACTACAAAATATTTGGAAGATGCTACTAATGACATATGACATTGCCTTTTCCAGAGCATGGAGAAATTGGAGAAATTGTAAAGGTTGTAGAGGGCACAATATTGGGACCTGATTTTGCTGATGATTCCCAAATGGATTTACCATGGTAGAGAGACATGCAGAGTGAAAGTGATGAAGATGAAAAAAACGAGTTTGCATCGATGTGGAGGAAAATGTCATTATCTCTTTACTGTTCCAAGGTGAATGCATTGCATATTTTCTAGATTTTAACTTCCATTAAAAGTAACAATGCCATAGACAATAATTTTAAGTTTTTTTGGTATTAAATGAGGAGTGCTTTGCATATTCACCATCAAATTCTGTTTGATAGCATTAAAACCAAATTCAGTTGTTCCATTGTTTTTGACATTAAATGGCAACTACTTTTGTTGTATAATCTATTGGTGTCTGCAAAAACATAAATCATGTATTGCTTTTAATGTGTAAGATGTTGTTGTCCGTCAAAACTCAAAACATGTATTGCTTTTAGTGTTGTAAGATCTTGTATATGTATACATGATTTATTTGGAGAAAAACAATGCTTAAGATGTTTATTTTTCATAATCTTCACAATGTAAGTGGAAGAATGGTTGAAGGAAAGTAGATTCAAATCATTATCAACACTATAGGAAGCTTACTGATAAAATTCTTATAAATGTACTTGTGATTGACTACATAGTATGGTAGTGTTCAAATAGATTTGTTGGAATAGATCGTTGGTAGGACATGCCAATTGGTTTCCACAAGATGCAGTATTTGGATCATATATTATTTTTTTCAAATGTACCAAGTTGTCCACAATTCGTTGTATCTTCTTCATCTAGTCCCATTTACTAATTTGGTCCCCTGGGGACATCAATAAAATACCAATTTTGATTTCTATTACAGTGTCATGAACACACATTATAGGCTTCCTCAAAGGTGAAATCAACCAGGTTTGTGGAGTAATAGCAAGGTTCTCTATGATAAAGTGAGTTTTCTTATGATAGTTGATTTGTTTGAGTCAGTTTTAAGTTTTCTCAATCTATAATCTTGTGATGGAAATATATTGATGGTAAGATATTGATGGAAAGATAAGTTTTCCCAACACTATTATGTCCAAACATCTATACTCAAACCACCACCATTACTTGTTTCCAAGTATTAATTTTTTTACCATTAAACTCATGATTACCTTTCAACATGATGCATGACAAGTTTCCCATGTTTATAGGTCAAGCACACAAAACAAATTTGAATAATTTACCTATGTGTCACACACCCACTACAACAACTAAGATTTTCTTTTTCTTTTGTCTTTTCTTCGAGGGATAGAATCCCCGAATTTCTATGGGGCCTAGCACAGACCATCCCTTCTCTTATCCTCATCCATGTGATCGTTGTCTATGACCACAAGCCTTACCAAAAAGGCACTTCCGACTTTTGCGATTCGGGGAATCGCGATGCAAAAATTCCCCTGTTCTTTGTCTTTTTAAATGCCGAAACCCGAAAGGGTCTAATAGATCCTTAGCTCCTCCCTTGGGTTGCTTTTCATATGACCGGTGCTATGACCTGGTGCTATTCCTCTACATGATTTCGGGGTTTCGCAATTCGGGGAATCACGATGCAAGCGTTCCTCCTTTCCCTTTCGAATCCCTGCAACCCGAAAGCCCAGTATCATCCGGATCTATGGTCTAGATCATCGACTTGATCAATGACCCGGATTAAATACCAACATTCTACCTTTCGGGATTTCTGGCGGGGTCTTCACTCCTATTCCTCTGATGTCTAGAACCCCGGTGGCTTTAGATCTTCGCCACGCGTCCCTACAAATGGACAGTCCAGATTCTTTCAGGACTCTTCCTTCCTACCACAAGACCCTATCCGGTGACCTAGGGCTCCTCCACAGGGTGCATTGGGGTTTCGTGTACCGGGATTTTGTGACTTGCGAAAACAAGGGTTCTTGCCCTTAGGTTTCCTGGGTACCGAAACACCAAAACCCATTCACGCTAAACCGATTCGGGTTTTCGCATACCGAGATTTCGCGACTGGAGAAGACGAGGGGTCTTGCCCTTACGTTTCCCGGGTGCCGAACCGCTAAAACCTATTTACGCTAGACTGATTCGGGGTTTCGCATATCGGGATTTCGCGACTGTTAAAGACGAGGGGTCTGGCCCTTAGGTTTCCCAGGTGCCGAAACGTCGAAACCTATTTACGCTAGACCGATTCGGGGTTTCGCATGTCGGGATTTTGCAACTGGTGAAGACGAGGGGTCTTGCCCTTGGATTTCTCGAGTGCCGAAACAACGAAACCTATTTACGCTAGACCGATTCGGGGTTTCACATATCGGGATTTTGCGACTGGAGAAGACGAGAGGTCTTGCCCTTGGGTTTCCTAGGTGCCGAAACGCCGAAACCTATTTACGCTAGACCGATTTGGGGTTTCTCATATCAGAATTTCACGACTGGCGAAGACGAGGGGTCTTGCCCTTGGGTTTCCTGGGTGCCGAAACACCAAAACCTATTTACACTAGACTGATTCTTCCACAGAGCACATCGGGGTGTTAACGCCTGTGCTCCTCCTTTAGATCCATCGGCCTTGACCGATCTGGGGCATTTCCGAAAGGATTCCCTACCGTTCGTCTACCAAATGATGGGGTGTTCTTCTTTCGATAATTGGTCTCGCTTCCCTTTCTGAGATTGAATCATGAGATTCAACCTCTCGGAGCTTCGAACTCCCACGACTTCGAAACCTGAGGGAACTACTCTTTCTTGTACGAGGTTTCCAGACTCAGATCACATGATCCTTTAGAGGGTTCTTGAGTAATTATCCCTAGGCTTGGTGACCTGACTGAAAAGCCTTCCTAATTTGCCGAACTATGAACTTTGTGACAGAGGTAAGGTAAACTCGTGGGTTTACTTACAACGGTAGTCTTTTCAAGGAACTCACTCTGACTTTGGAATGCGAGGAAACTCCCCAGAAAAAGGTGTCTTCGGGAATTAAAACAGGATAGAGCGCGAGTCAAGTAGATTGGACAATTCTCAAGAGAACGAACTCGTGTTTTGAATTTATTCATTCTATACATAAACCGATTATGGTCGTACATAAGTATAAGCATGCATCCATTATTACCAATCAAAACACAAGGCAATCACTCCTATACAGAGACCATTTATGAGCGTATAAACATGAGCATGCATCCAGGATATTCAATTCAAAATACAAGACATAAACACTTATCAGAAAACACCAGGTGTGACACGACTTCTGAGAGGGGTG
>SNQJ01S0008934.1:288472-307893 GCA_010110895.2 Picea sitchensis | reverse complement strand
CAAAGTCTTTCCTATTAATTCAATGTCTGTACATGGAGGTTCTTCACAAGCTCTCTGCTCTGTTCTTCCTTGCTCCTGTCCTAATGCTGAATAATCTAATCTTCTAATGATACAATCATCCAAGGGAGGGTGTCTATACTCTGCTTTCCCTCTCGAAAGCTAAAACTGTCTAATCTACAGTTAATTCCTATCTACCAGCATTAAACTATTAAATGCCTTCCTATCTATAATATATTACAAGTGCGCCCGGCTTTGAATGCCTTCATTTAAATGACGGCGCAACAAATCTCCAAAGTGATTCAAAAATCGTATGTGCTGGCGTTGTCCAGCTGTTCCTTTGCCTCCGCGCGCTGGCTCGCTTGATCAAAATGTGGATGCTCCTGCATCAATTACACAGATGGACCGAATTGTGAAAGAAAGTGGCCATCTTGTGCATGAAGGTGTGCAGTCTCAAGGAGTTTGATAGTTGGAATGGACATTCAACTAGTTCACGACTTGGGAAAGAACAACAACATGACAAAGGGGTCAAGAGTATGAATGCTCCAATGGTTCGAAGTGAATCAATTAGACATTGTGGAAGATCTCCTTGACTAAGATCAGATGATGGAAGTCACGATGAGGCTAGGATGGACACTTGCCTTAGTCTTTGGAGTTTGACAAAGTGGCGAAGATGCAACAAAAAATACTATGTTCGAGCATGAGGATGTGCATCCTCACGGATTGGGTGCAATAGTTGGATTAGCTACCTAACCAGTTTGAGATGTGGGGGTCGATAGTGCACTGAGACATGGCATAATTTGTTGAAGTATGGGCGCAACAACAAGATCACAAGAGTTCAACACTTAGGATAAATTTTGAAGTGAAGTGTGCAACGGTCAGTTGTAGCAGGTAGTGATAGTAGCAGCAGAATCAAACAACAACAAGGCAACAACATCACAACAAGAGAGCACAGTATATTTGGGTGAATTTCATCCTTAGAGTTGGGTGAAGTGATCACATTAAATTAGGAAATAGATCACCTGGAGTTGGGTGCAGTACAATTTGGTTTGTGGAAACTTGGGGTTTCCACTTCGCAGTAAGACTTGAGTTTTCTACTTTGGTAGAATTTGGGCTTTTCGGTTGGCCTGAAACTTGGGGTTCCCAACAGACTTAGATGCAACAGAGGTACAAGTTCGGGAAAAGACTTGGAGATCGCATATTTTGTGGATGTTTCTAGGGACGACAATGACTTGAGGTGGGGGAGGATGTAAGGTCTTCAACTATATGGGCGTAGAGACCTTCACCCATGTCCTCAAGGAGACAGAGCTTAGGGTTGCCCCAACACCCAAGTTGGGAAAGTGGATGCATTGGGCATGTGAATGTGCCAAGGGGATTTCCTAAGTATTAAGTGACCAAGAATATTGGGGCGCGCTGACATGAGGGGTGCATCAGTCCCAAGGGGCATGACGATTGACAAGCACATGGGTTCGTTTGGGCGACCGAGTCCTCAAAGGGGTGAGACGATTCGTTTGGGCGACCAGGTCCACGAAGGGGCATGATGATTCGTTTGGACATGGGTTCACAAAGGAGAGTGACACCTACAAAGGATGTGACAGTTTGTGATGGTGACCTTTGGAGAGCCTACAAGAGAAAAAGGGTGCACAACCAAGGAAGACAATTTTTTGGCAAGAGAAGGAGAGCAAGAGATTTGTGATTCTGAGGTAGATGAAGAGGGCGTTCTCCCTCAAGGAGCCAAATCGCTCCACTTGGGAGGAATTGTGATGCCTTGAGGAGGATTCGATGGGCAGAGTGGGGTGAGCTCTTTTGGGGGCGATTTTGGTGAGGTATGGAAAGGTAGGTCTATTGGAGGCATGTGTGAGGCAGAACCGAAATCAATGAAGTTTGCAGAAATGAAGAGACAACAAGTCTACGGTTGGAAGCACATTTCAGGTGCACCGCAGGTGGCAATGGAGACAATTATGATGGAGAGTCTTGGTGATGATATGTGTATGAGTGTCTTGGTGAGGTGAGGCGAGTTGTTTGGCTCTTTTTGTAAACCGAGTCGATAGTGCTCATGTTGTAACTGTTTCATGATAACAAATACTTAGTCGGGTGTTAGGCATGGTTTGTGTCACCCACACTATATTTGTGTTTGTTTTTCATTTGTTACATAGTACTTTGGATTTCTCATGGATGTATGCTTAAATATGACTAAGTGTTAAAGTAGTTAATGAATGTCTAAGTATAAAAGAGTTGCAGTAGAGTAGGAGTGTGACTCGCCGGTAGCCTAGAACAAAGTATGGGTATAGGTGAAGATGTGTAGTTCAGACGAAGTATCCTTGGTGTTGCAAAGAAACCAAGTGAGAAACGCCATGATGTTGCATGCCCTCAAGAAGTGCACGATCGCAAGGCACACGATGAGGACGTGACATGTACAATGATTGTTTTTCAATCTTTTATAAATTTGAAAGGATTCATAACGATTTATTTGACAAAATTTTGTAAAGGTGAAATACAAAGGATGCACCCTTATAGAAAAGAGAGTTACTTGTTATGCTCTTAAGCGCAAAGAGCTATTGTATCCAATACAATAAAGAGATATTTTTTGTGGTGGTGAATCTATTCTAGATATGTCATGGAATCGAATAAGGGGTCTAAGGACAATTGGTACTTATGTGCGATGGCATGATTCTTGATGGTGTGCTTTTTATGTCTAGTTTTGACATAATTACACATACAATTCATCATTTAAATGCAACACACATGGAGTACAAGTTAATGAAATTCATGCGCAAATTCATTCCAATCAAGCAATTCTAATCAAGCACCTATCACGCATATTCAAACAATATTGTGGACATTTTTTTCACCTCGATGGTCATTTGACCTAGCAGAAGACATTTGGATCCTTTTGCATTGCATATTGGCATTTGATTGAGTTGTCATACATTTTCAAGGATGTGTTAGACATGCAGTTGATTCACTTCTCTTGGTTCGCTCTCATCATATTGGAGTTCACATTAGTGAACAAATTACAGGCATTATGGCTCACATGATTACACAGTGGGACCCAGTTTTGACGGTTTTTAGGCAGATTTTTCATTGAAACTAAGGTCAACGGCTTATGAAAGATATAGTATATCAGCTTTTGCATTAATGTTTATTGATTAGTTGATACAAATATATAGGCTTGTGATTGAGGGGGGGATGTTAGCCTATGGCTTACCTTACTAATCACTAAGTCTTCTTGTCACCTTAAATTTTATTATTCATTTAGGATAATAGTGATTTATCCTCAAGTGATGACTTAATGATTTAATTAAGATTTCCTAGCCTAGTCACCATGCAAAGTGTTAGCATCTAGAGCAAATCTCTCTATGAGGTGGTGTCACCCATTATACTATATATTTGTACATTTGGTGTGAATAATGAATAAGATGGCTTGAGGCCTTTTCCATTATATTGTTGATCATGTCTTATGTGTTCTATTTCTTATCATTAAGATATATATAATACATAAACCAACATAAATCCATATTAACTCTATACCTTGATTTGGAGTTAAGATAGATTTACAGTGATATAAGTAATATAAGTATGAACTCCAAAAATGAACTTAAGTGGTTTAACTTGCAATACCAAAGCAATACTAGCCATAGGTCATCACTCTAGAGGTCAAATCTATATAAATCCGTTGAGGTTAGGCATACATCTTGGTTGTTGGTTTGTCAAATATGTGTTAAGTCTCTTAGAGAACCGAGGAAATCAACTCCAAGCATCTTTGCTATTCCATAGATACCAAAGGACTTTACATTCACGTTTGGTTTTGGATTTGGACTATTTGCATGGCATTACCCCATCCCTAAATATTTGTTGTTATTAAATGTAGACTCATTAATCTTTCCATTTGATAAAAAATAATGGCTGCATAAATGAAATATATATATATATATAAACCGTTAAAAAGCCAAAATAAAGGATTACGCCACCCTGATGAAGATGGAATCCCAAACCATAGCTTAGCTGAAGATCTGATGATGCTTGCAAAAATGTCCCGAGGGGAAACGATAAGGTGGAATGAATGAAGATAGACCGGAGGGCTTTATCGGCAAGGAATCCGTGAGAAAAAGGGTCCCTCGTGATTGAATTGAGAAAGTGAATACCTCTCGGTGTCTTCCGTGCCGTGCCAGAACACACAGACCCGTGAAGAGAACGGACCAGGGCAGATGCCATAAGGAACAAAGGTCGACAGTACAACGAACGAGAGTTTTCACTCCTGAAGCAAAGAGAATAGGATTGATAGAAGCTCTACCTGGTATAACTCAATGCCCAAATAACAAATCACAAAGAACCCAAAGAACAAATGCCCACTGGCATGATGTGATATTTTCGGCTCCAGGCCCACATGATTCATCAATATCCATTAACTGAAATATGGTCATGCCCAGCTGGAAAATTTTGAAAAGACATAAAAAAAAAGTGGAAAAAAGTGACCAGGGATGATAGGGAGAAAAAAAGTGGAAAAAAGGGACCAGGGATGATAGGGAGAGGTCTTTTTATCTGCATTTGACACCTTGAACCAGAAGAATCCCATGTATTTGACACCTTAATGCCTGCATTCTCCATAGGTAATCTGTGCTGATCCATACTGCCAATGGGAGTCGTGTGGATTAATATATGTAGACTACGGGTTATTTAATATATTCCGAAGTTGAACCCACTTATTCATTCATTCAATCATCAGTTCTTCGGCTTCTGCTTCTTCTTCAAGCCTTCTCATGGCGCCCACCAATTCATACCTCTCTGCATAGTTTTTTTTTAATTGGCATATGATTTTCCTTCTCCTGAAAGAAAACTCACAATCTATATTATATCAAATCAATACCCCGGAAATGGAATTCACAATTTTCATCGGTTGATGACATTTTTTTCTTCTGCCAAGGGGTTGTTTAGTTGAGCACGCATTTCTTAGCCATGCATAGGTCTGGTACTGGGTTCTGTAAGTTGGGTTTAAGAGTCCGTGCAGAGAAGAAACACGACAGGGAGGAAGAGGAAGAAGAAATAGATAAATATCCACAGTTGGGGTGCAATGCGGAGCAGGCGGTGCACCTCATTCCATTCATTTTGTTAGCATGTCTTCTGGTCCTTTACATTTTCTCTTATACTCCCGTTGAAGGTGAGTATTCTATTTTCTGTATTTAGCCATTGATTCAACTCATTTATGTTGTAGGTGTTAACTGTGTCTTGGGTGTATACAGGAGATAAAATGTGTGTAAGATTATGAAAAGTTCAATAGAATAGTGTGTAAGATTATGAAAAGTTNAGTATTCTATTTTCTGTATTTAGCCATTGATTCAACTCATTTATGTTGTAGGTGTTAACTGTGTCTTGGGTGTATACAGGAGATAAAATGTGTGTAAGATTATGAAAAGTTCAATAGAATAGTGTGTAAGATTATGAAAAGTTCAATTTGAGTGTATATCGGAGATAAACTGTGTGTAAGATTATGAAACGTTCAATTGTATGTAAGATTATGAAACGTTTAATTTGGGTTTATATCGGATATAAACTGTGTGTAAGATTATGAAACCGTTCAATTGTGTGTAAGATTAAGTTTGAATGTGTATTTAATGATGATGTTAACCTTGTCTTGAGTGTATACATTAAGAGTGTATAGAGTGTATACATTAAGAGAATAAATTTTTGGATATATTGATTTTGGATATCTTCATAATAGTAATAACAATAATATAAGTTGTTTGAGGTTTCTGGAAATAAACACATTGTGAAAAGTTCAACCTTAACAGTGGACACATTCCATTCATTTAGCTTAAATGTGTATTTGACCATGGTGGATTTTTGGATATATTGATTTTGGATATTTTCATAATAGTAATAACAATAATATAAGTTGTTTCAGGTTTCTGGAGATAAACAGATAAACAGTGTGTAAAATTATGAAAAGTTTAACCTTAACAGTGGACACATTCCATTCACTTAGCTTAAATATGTATTTGATAATGGTGGAGTGTCCATTCAAACATTAGACTTTTCAACCTCTTTTACACAGTTTATCTCCATAATATACAGTTTATTTTCATAATATGGAAATCTACATTCTCAAATAAAATAAATAATGTAAGCTTTCTGCTATGCCCCTTATATTTTATGAATTTTTTGTAACTATTTTCAGAGATTAAATGTAACTTCATGCTTATTACTTACCCACATTCTTATATTGAATTGGGAAGTCTGCATCAGCCACATATGAATTTTGGATCATCATGATATATTGGTTTAGTATTTGGTTGGTAATATCCCAATTGATGAAGTCTGCATCAGCCACATATTGAATTTTGGATCATCATGATATATTGGTTTAGTATTTGGTTGGTAATGTCCCAAATGATACTGTACACTTTTGTTAGTATATGCATAACGTTAAAAATCATGATGCAAGTTTTGTGTCCATATTTGTGTTGTGATTGTATGTCTAATGTTTATAATAACAATGCAGGTTCTGTACCTGAAAATGATTCTGTAAAGGAAGTCAAGGCTGCAAGCATTCCGATGGGAAGTAAAGTGGAGGTGCTGCAAACATTCTCGGTGTATAGTCATAGGAGTTTGCATCAGGTTCAGAAACAGCAGCAGAAAATAAACAAGGATTTTTCTAAGCAGCAGAAAGAGATCAATCGTCGCGTTGTGAAAGGCAACAGGCATGACATAAGAAGAACCAGGCCGAAGAAAAATTATTTTCATAGGAAGGCTAGGATTATTCATAACAATTAGTATAGTACATTTTCTGTTCAGAATGATTTCTCATCCTTTCTGAATTGTTCTCATTGATTCTCTCTAGGTTACATAGGTACTTGAAATGAATTAAAATTTGTATTCCTGCTGATGTGCTCCTCTTGTAATGGGACCTGGATCATAAAATTGTTGTAGTACATTTCTGGGTCTGCTCAAGACATTTTTTCCCAAGAAAACATAACTGAGTCAGGTAGGTATGAAAAAGTAGCTGAAGAAAAGTATAATGAAATCATTGCTAACAGCAGTGCTAGAGGTCTGATGTGCTTGATTTAACCTGTGTGTGAAAATGAACTCCTTCCATGTAAATCTCCATAACAGTATTATNCTGAGTCAGGTAGGTATGAAAAAGTAGCTGAAGAAAAGTATAATGAAATCATTGCTAACAGCAGTGCTAGAGGTCTGATGTGCTTGATTTAACCTGTGTGTGAAAATGAACTCCTTCCATGTAAATCTCCATAACAGTATTATTCTTAGTGATGTTCAAATTTAGTCTTGGCTCTATTTGGTTCTTATCTACTCTTGTTTACAGCTTTGAATGATTTGACAGCATCTGATTGTTACTTCTGTGTTACTTGAACACTAATTCAATTGTTGGAACGCTGTGAAGGCCTGTGAACACAATTTTTTAAGAACAATGTAATAATCACATTGAGACTATTTTTGACGTCGTTCTGTTTTAATATTTTTTAAAATTTGTTATGGATTTTTATGGAAATTTTGAAAAAGTACATGTAACAAAATCAACAATAATTAATGTTAGTTTAAATCTTTTACAAATTGGTTTATTTGATATATTAAATTCATTTTTCATTAAAAATAAAAAAGAGTAATTTCATCGTACCAAAATTATAATATTTAATTTATTTACTTAAATTTCTATAATAACATATTAAAAAATCAAATTCATAAAATATTTAATTTAGAATTTAAATTTTTTCTAAATTAAATGAAAATACATTATATTTAAATTTATTCCATTTAATAAATTTAAAATTTCTCATTATTCACCATAAGATTAAGACAAATTATTTAATAAATATAATTTAAAAAAATCTATTTGTCTAAATAATAGATTTTTTGAATTTTTTCACAGGGAAGGTTGGTAGTGTGACAAATATTTTGAAAATGACATATAATCTTGTTATAAGCTAGACAATCTAAGAGAAGGTGTTTTTCATCTTCAACCTTTATATTTTTATTGGTTATAGTATTCAAAATCTTATTTTTTTTCCAAGCAAAAAAATATAATTTTCATTCAAGGAGAATAAAAATTACAATTCTTAAATGCAATCACACAAGGTTAAAAATGTATTCTCCATGAAAGTTGCAAACCTAAAAGAGTATACAGAGTGTCTAGAAAGTCTCGCTTATAGCATATTGCATTCTTAGTAACCAAGAGGAGCTAAAAGTTGTAGAAAGTATCATACGTTCCCTAGCCCAGCTAATTTTCATTACACTCATAAATACTCATAAAATTAAATATTTTTTATAACTAAAATCATGTAGCTTATCAACTATGAATTACAACCAGATTTAACTACTCTATGTTATCATTATTTAAATGCATTTGCAACATACTAAAAATGACATGAATGCAACTAAAATAACTCAACACAACAACATATAAATTCTTATTAAACACAAAGTGGATGCACAACAATTTAATTCATAAATAGTAACAACACATAAAGAGATAAAAACACTTATCTTTTAATTCAGTTGTGCAACCGGCTGCTTCAGACAGATGTTCCTCCCAACCATAGACTTGTTGTTCCAGATGTCAACAAGAAGTCACCTCTAAGATGGGGCTAGAAATTCACAAAAGAGGGTGGTCTCTCATCATCCACTCACAACTCAAAAATTCCACAACCCACTGATAATTTCCTACAACTATCTCGATTTTCCATGAGTTCTCTTCATCTCGACATGTCCAACCCAAGGTATGTACCACTTCATTGTCTTAGTTCCTTAGGTGTCCCATTCATTTATCAAGGTCTCTGTGACACAGGTAACCATGAATTTCTATGCTGGGGAACTCAAGGGAACTCACTGCCAGAAAAACTACCAGCAAACAATAACAAACACTTGTTGTTACAATGCAACTTGCACATAAGTTCACTCTTTAGGCCTGACAACCTAGCTCTTTGGTATTTTTCTCCAAATCGCTCAAAAAACGCTCCAACATGCTCCATAATTCGCCTTCCATGGTTTCTCCAGCTCCAACCTCTTCTTCCCCGCTCTCTACTTCTTGTTCATGTAAAAACATTCACTGTTCAAAATTGTTGTAACTACCCATATGAATTTACTTTCCTTTGGCTTGCTTTCTTAAATCACACACTTCCCCAAGATGATTATACTCAACCCCCCATGCTCCCAATAACTATGGGATGTGACTTCTCACATCCACCCTCTTACCTGCATTCAATGATTGGATTTGGGGACACTCAATCAGAAAATATAGTTTAATACATAATGATAAAAAAAAATCAAGAAATATGTGTGGAATTAATAGACATGGGCAATTCCCCCTTGGACCCCTCTATTAGGAATTATCTTAAACCCTCCCCTCTCTTGTATATTAATTCAACCCCCATCTACGTCTATCTCCCCTTAGCAGTTGGCATCACATTTTATTATTAAAACCTAAAAATATAATTCACATATACATCGGTTGGTCGTAGCCACACATTATATCAACATTAAACATTAATTAAAATGGAGATTATAGTGGGAACATTACATTCCCCCTCCCCTATAGTTGTGAGTTTTCCTCGGTGCACACCATGTCCATATATATATATATATATATCACAATGCTTTAAGAAATAAAATTATGCAATTTTACAATTTCAGCAGCAGTTCCAACCAAAATCTCATATTCCTCTCAACCCACTGACCCAAGGAATGTACCCCCTTCACTACCCTCAATCCATCAAGTTGTACCACTCTTTTATTAGGGTCCCAACATAGGTTGATTAGGACTCTAAGATGTAGTTTTAGAACTCTAGTTGCTCAAAATGTAGCCTTGCATTTTGTTTTCTTCAAAATTGACAAAACTTTGTGGGTATTCCTCCCGCATATTTTATCCGTGCTCTCATGTTGCCTCTTCAAGAACCTAGCAGGTCCATTGAACCTTTACCATCCCTATGGTTTTGTTTATGAGCACTTTGACTTTCTAGTCCAGGATGTCTACTGGTTCCACTCGAAAATCCCCTTTGTGTTCCTTCTGGAATACAGTCCAATCAATTATGTGGTTAGGGTAAGGCATATATTTATTTTATAATGATACATGGAATACATTATGCACTCTCATGGATGCATGTAATGCTAGAATGTATGAAAATGGCCTTATATTTTCTATGATTTCAAAAGGTTTGCAATATCTTGTTGCCAATTTTGGGAAACTTACTAATTTTAACGAACTTCTTTTCACCTCCATTTTTAAAAGCACATGTTCTCCCACTTTAAAATATCTAAAAACTTGATTCTTGTTTGCATAATTTTTGTACCTATCCTGGGAAGCCTTTAAATCCTACTTGATCTTTGAAATATGCTCTTCCATTTCCTTCAACAACTCTGGCCCAATACCGCTTTGACTGCTAGATTATCCCAACTCACCTGTGTGTTACACTTTTTGCATTACAATGATTCAAGTGGACTCATTTTTATTGAGGCCCGATACCCATTATTATAATAAAATTCAACTAAATGAATATAATCCTTCCACTTTGATGGTTGGTCGATTACATGCATTATGAGCATGTCCTCAATCATTCTATTAGTCCTCTCTATTTTCCCATCCGACTTTGGGTGATATGTCATACTAATATTTATATTTGTCCCAAAGCCTTTGAACAAACCTTTCCAAAAATTGAATGTAAACTTTGGATCTTTGTCTAAAAGTATTTCCTTAGGCACCCCATGTAGCCTGAAAACTTCTTTCAGATATATCTCTTCAATATTTGCTTCCTTATGTGTTGTCTTCACTTGAATAAAGTGTGTTGCCTTAGTTAATTTATCCACCACCAACATGATGGAGTCATGCTACCTCATTGTTCTGGGCATATTTTTAATAAAATCTATTGTGGCTACTTCCCACTTCCATTCTGGAATGGGCAATGGTTGTTACAACCCTGTTGGATGTCTATGTTCAATCGTCACCTTCTAATACTCTAGACATTTGGCTATGTAATTAACCACTTCTTTATTCATTCCAGGAAAAAACATTTGGCTTCTTATAGTTGCAATTGTTTTCTGGTATCCTAGGTGCCCAACATATGGCACATTATACATTTCCCTCATCACTATATTTTTCATCTCACTAAAATTCGACACATATACCTTACCTCTATACATGAGAATTCCATCCTCCATCTCATAATATTTAAATTTCTTTGCAAATTATCTTGCTATAATGTTTCTTTCATTTTCAAATAGTGTTGATATGAATTTGTTATTGCAACAATTGTATCTTTCAGATCAGTCATGTACATGCTAATGACTGCAATATGCATTTCATGAGCTCTCTTGTTGAGTGCATCAGGCACTTGATTTTCCTTGGATTTTTATGCTTAATTTCAAAGTCATATTCATTAAGGAATTCCAACCATCTAGTTTGTCTGGAATTTTATGAGGGTTGTCCAAACAAATGTTTCAGACCATAGTGGTATTTCCTTAGCTCAAATTTCCTCCCTGTGAGGTAATGTCTCCACATTTTTAATGCATGTACTATTGTTTATAATTCCAATTCATGTGTAGCATAATTCCTCTCATACTCTTTTGATTTTCTAGACTCATAACATATCACATGATATTTTTTTGTGAGGACTCGACCAAGCTCTTCCTTGCATGAAACTGTGCACACCACAAAATCTTAATCCGGATCTACAATATTTAATATTGGCGCACTTGTCAAGATGTCTTTCAGTGGCTGAAATATCTCTTTACACTTGGGATTCCATTCAAATTTCACTCCCTTTTTTAGAAAAGAAGTGATTGGGCTTGCAATCTTTGAGAATCATTTTATGAATCTTCGGTATTAAATGGAAAGACCCATGAATGATCTAACCTTTGTCACATTTCTTATCATTGTCTATCCTCTAACGGCATCAATATTCTCAAGATCCATTGTTAACCCTTCTACTAAAATTATATTCCCCAAGTAGTGAATCTTATTTTGATAAAAGATGAACTTACTTAGCTTGGCATACAATTTTTGCTCTCTTAAAACCCGCAACACCATTCTTAAATTCCGTTCATGTTCCTCCTCTGAATTAGATTATATGATTATATCATCTAGGAACACAATTACAAACTTGTCCAAGTACTCCATGAACACTACATTCATCACACATGAAAATGAGTGGGGCATTTGATAGTACAGATGGTACTATCGTAAATTCATAATTCCCATATCTTTTCCTAAATGTTCTCTTGCCGGTATCTTCTTCCTTTATCCTCGCTTGATGATAACCCAATCTCAAGTCAATATTGAAAATTATTCTTGCACCTTTTAGTTGATCAAATAAGTCATCAATTCTTGGCAAATGATATTTTTTCTTTATGGTGACCTTATTTAGATGTCTGAAATCAATACACATACTCAAGGTTCCATCTTTATTCTTCACAAATAACATTGGGGCTCCCCAAGGTGACACACTTGGGTGTATATACCCCTTCCACAAAAGTTCTTCAAGTTGCATATTCAACTCCTTCAACTCTGTTGTGCCCATTCTGTGTGCATTTTGTATGGTGTCTTGGACATTGGGGCAGCGCCTGGCACCAAATCAATAGATAAATCAATGTCTCTCTTTGGTGGTAATCTCAGAATTTCTCCAAAAACATCTTCAAAATTCCTTAAGATTGGATGGTCTTCAATACTTGCACTTTATCTTTGGTTGTATCTTCCATATAGGCTGCAAAAATATGAAATCCCTTCCTAAAACTCTTTTTCAACTGTGTAGTTGAAATCTCCCTAACAATTATAACTATAACTATTGGAATGCCTTTAACCTTGCCTTGTTTCCCTTCTTCATCAAGACAAGTGATTGTCATGTTTTAACACTCTAGGAAAACTTCGTGTTTTTCCAACCAATCCATGTCAATTAGACAATCATATGAACTCAATGGTACGATGTTTACATATACCTTTGTACATCATCCATTAATGTCTAGTGGACAATATTTAACTAGCTTGTTGATTTTCCTCTTAGCCCTTGTGGCTAACTGAATTGACCAAGATTTCTTATGCTTACTCCTTTGCAAGTGAAATATTTCAACAATGTTAGAGTTTATGTAACTATGGCTAGCTCCAAAATCAATTAAAATTGTTATGGACTGGTTATCAATATTACCTTCCACTTCAATCATGGGAAATCGATATCCCACTTGCTTGTTGTCCAAGCCTGCATATATCCCTGGCATGTTTCCTCCCATGTCTTCCACTTTTTTAGCCTCTTGAATGTTGTGGACAGTCCGTTGAGCACTCAACACACCCTAAAAATTTCAAATTTTGGGATACATCTTTACACTGTTTTCATCCTTAGACTTTCATTTTTCCTGATCACAACTTGTTCAAATTTTGGGGTACATCTTTACATTGTTTTCATCCTTAGACTTTCATTTTTCCTGATCACAACTTGTTCTAAGAATTTATCTTGAGCGGCTTCTATTCATTCCATTGAATCCCAAGCCTAATCTGAGTATCTGTCCTAAGGGAGGAATCAAATTCAACTTTACTCTTGAGCGAAAGGGGTTTGATACTTATTCATTTTGAAGATAAGTAAGAAAACCTTTAAAATCCTTTATTTTTCATACTTGCGACAGACACTTCTGCTAATCATCGATTGAGTATCGGGCATTGGCTATTTCCATACACAAAATCCGCAACAAACAGAAAAAATTATCGATCATCGATATTCATCGGTCGTCAACGCCAATCATTGAACATTGCAACGTATTTAGAGGCAAGATTGGGATCCCCAATGTCGATGTATCAAACCAATCAAAATGATCATGGTCCTCTGCCACCAACCTTGATTCAATCTTGGTTATTGATACCCTAATCGAATTTTGTTTGATTCATGAATGTTCGTGTCACCCTTGACAAGTCATCTTCGACACATCTACCACGTAGAAATACATATTTCTACCTCATCTGCGATGTCATGAAGGTAATCATATTTGGCCACATCACCCACCATGTTAGCACGTATGGTTCTCAAGTTCATCGGAATGCAAGGAAATATTGTGACAAAGTCGAAAAATGTAAACGAAAGAAAAACTTGTCAATGTCGATCGAGTCGTCGGTCATCAATGAGTCATACAATAGTTTGAGAATGTTAAAAAGGAAATACCCCTTGACCGGCGTCGATGGATTATCGACGTCGATTGTCTGCTCCCACAAATTATCATTTTCAACGCATGTAGGTAAACTCGTCGATGATTGATTCTGTCAAAAGTGATATTTAATCTAGACCATCTATATTATATCCACAATTGATCCAGACTGTCGAAATCCCAAACACAAAAATTGGTTGATCACAAAGGTTTAAGCCAAAATTGTTTTCACACCTAGTTATATCACCACATTCTAGCCAATCTAGACAGACCATCTCAGATTTAGCCCTCCCTATAAACACGTTGTATGATTCATGTGCCATGTCACCACCTCGAAAAACATGTTACATAATGATGACAAAAGAGGAATGTTTTACATAAGGTTTCGTCGATATTGGCAGATAATCAAGGACATGAGACAATTTGAACCACCAATGAGATCTGATCACCAAACCCCAGCATAGGAACTCACTACACGTCGAATCATGTCGATTGAAGACTATTAATGAACTGACATAACTGTCTCTTCCAGTCGTCATTAGATGTAACCCATTAATGTTGAATGTAGCACATATGACAGATTAAAGCCTCGAGATTTGAAGAGATTTTATCATACCTAGCAAGTGTTGCTTCTCCTTTACAACTGAAAGGGTTGCAGTCCCACTCCTGGTGATAGCATCGAAGAGGGTATTCTTATGTATAAAGAATAGTTTCTCATAATGTATGGAAAAATCTCTCATGAACATGAGGAACTCTCCATGGACAAGTCCATGGGTAAAACTCTCACAAAATTGTGGCAGAAAAATGAAGACTCCCATCAATATGAATCCATGATCGTTTTTGGATCTGTTGATTAGATCCTAGCACCAACACAATCATCACATATGTCTCGAAATTTCAAGACTTTTGACTGCAATATTGGCTACCTTATGACCAAGTGCCAAAACTATCTCTCCTACACTAAACAACCTCGATTTATGTGCAAGGGTGAAGAGATGAGGTTTCCTACATTAAAATCGGTTTTGTTTCCATATTGTAGCTCTCCATGCTCTTTGAAAACTATATCAAGCATACAATTGTTGCAACATCTCATAAATAAAATAACATCATAAAGACTATGCATACATTAGGATTTTCTGAAATAAGCCTACTGATCTAAAGCTCCGATGCAGAAATGGATCTCACCATTACGACCGTGGAAAGAAAACTTGCGAAATTTCCTATTTACAAGTAAAAAAAGGACATTGTCCATCCTAGGGCCTCCTGGGCTCTTTGCCTCGTAATGTGTGTTTGTACACGCAGTCATTACATAGTGCTATGCCTCATTCTCAATGCCTTTGTACGGCCTGGGCGCACACTTCCTCCTCGGGCATAGAAAAATTATGGGTTTAAAAATTGTTTCTTGGGTGGACTTACCAAGTCTTGCCCCTCCAGTTCGTTGGCAACTTGTAATTAATTTAAGCGTTAGGTTGGGGGAGGTCTGGGGGTCAACCTCACGGGCCTCCCCTTTTTTGCACCTTGTTAAAACTAATAAAAAATGGTTGTCATAATATACAACCATTCGTTCGAACCATATACAAAAATCTATTTGTTTTAACTCCACACCATATATAACCCATAGATCAAATCTGCATATTAGGCACCAACTTTGGCACTGACAAATGACATGACACGTCCATGGTTCGAGCCTTGTCGGCCTCATTTAATGCCTACAATTACGTTGGGATTCTGTTGATATTTTTGGGCCAGAATTTGGTGGAGTGTGACAAGAATAAGCCAGGAATTTGGGTCGTTAGTCGGTTTGGCTGTCGGGTTCGGCACCAGTCGGCCCGACCCGACCCTTTTTTTAATTTGATTTGTTTTTGCCCAGCCCGCCTTGGGAATTTTCGGGGTTCCACGTGGTGCCCCATGATTGGGCCACATGGTGTGCTACCATTTGTTGCCTGTTGTTTAGTCAAACTCTACTAAGTGGCACGCCTGTCGAAGTGCTACGTGTCACTCTGTCAATGGGCCACTTTTACGCCTGTTGGGCTGCCACATGGCACGTGCCAATAGGCCCAAGTGGCCTCCATAAAATCCAAATCCAACTGCCATGTGTCAACACCTGGTGGTGCGACATCGCATGTTGATGTCATTAGTACAGATGTTGACGTCACTCTCTACATTCGACTATACAGATGATGATGTCACCATGTTGACTTTGACCAGGTTGTTTTCCAACTTTAATCGATTGTAACGTCTCCGTCCTAGCTCCATTTGATGCGTCGTTTGCACCATTGGAAATATTGTGACTAGTTATTCGACTTGTCGTTGGTTTGACTAGATTCTGAGAAATTCGATTTTTGACCCTTTTCTGTCCTCTTGGGCCATTTTGAGCCTCATGGATCATACCTCCCCACTGAAAGGACTTTTGGACCCCAAAAATATTACATTATGAGATTTCAAATGTCTCACAGACTTACATTAGAATCCCAAACCCAATGCTGCCTCATAAGGCCTAAACATATCATCATGTTGCATAAACAAGTGATTTACAATAATAGCCACTATCAACTAAGTCAAAAACAATTTCCATCCTTTCAGTCATTAAGACGAATGGGTCCTTCTTCTCGAGTTGTTTCTTTTCCGGTAGATGGTCTTCTTTCGGTAGTTGACTTCCTTCCTGAGCTACTTCATCGATTGATTCCTTCACAGGTGCTTGCCTAACCTTCTTATCCTTCTTGGGACGCAACTCTGGATGAAGGGTCCAACAAGTGGCTTCATGGTGTCCACATTTTTCGCAACAGTTGCAATGGGTTTTCCTCTTCATGGTTTTCTTGCCCCTCCTTTTCTCCTCATGTGGAGAAGGGTCTTCAAGCCTTGGCTTCTTTCGGGTCGCCATGACCTTCCTGTACAAATATTTTATTTTCCAACACTGGGAGACAACATGGTTATTCATACCACAAAACGTGCATGGTTTCCTGTGCCATACGCTTTGTTTTACATTATCAATTTGTTTGTAAACAAAAGGAACATTAGAATACTGAGACTTCTTATACCTTGATGGGTTGTCTCGGGTGTTGGACTGGTGATGAGAGATTTCCTTAGCTCTTTCTTTGTAGTATTCATCTCCCTTTGGATATGACTTGCAATCATGATCATGAAATGATGTGCTTTCAGCCTGCACTGATTTGGTTTCGTCGCTTGAAGACTCTCTTACTTCTAGGGTCTTGGAGTTTTCTTCCTCTTTGGTTTTGGAATATTCTCCAACCTATTCTCGAACATAGCCTAGCCCTATATATCAAGGCCATTCCACCACCTCAATGGGCCTCACAATGCCTTGGCCATTGTCTCCAAGGCCTCTCCCTTCATACCCCATCTGCTTCATCAGTTTCGAGCCAATACTTGTGGTGTGCTTTTCAAAAGCACCAAATTCATCAGTATCATTGAGGGAAGGAATTAAATATGGAGATTCTTTTACCTCCATTCTTGTTTGTGACACTTGGTCATCTTCCAAATTTGTGTCCAAATGTTCTTCCTGGTGGGAAGGAGTTGTAAATGAAGCTTCCAAGAAACCTCCTCGGTTCCATGGTGTCTGGATCACATCCTCTATCATTTGACAATAGACACAACCATCAACATTGTCTTGATCAAATCCATAACCAATATGTTTACCATGACCACAAGATGACATCTTTACTACCCCTGACATGGAGCCTTCTCCGGCTTGCACCTTCATAGCTTGTAGTTGTAGTTGCAACATCTAATTTTCCTCTTCTATAGCTCGTAGCATTTCTTCAATCCAACATTAATTGTTTGAAGGCTTTGGTTGATCTCGTGTAGTTCATCAAACCACACCTGCTTTGGTGTTCTCTCCATCTTCAACACCTGCAATCTTTGTCAATTCCTTCTCTGATACCACTTGATTTGAGCCTGGGGGTGATACTGTTACCAATTCTTCTTTGGTCTTATGTCACTCCTTGAATGGTTAGTTTTGAGATCATTTTTATTGACTTGATTGCTTAACAAGGTGACATTGAATTTTTTATAGGCTTGAATCCAAATTGAACTAAAACTTGGATAATCAACTTATTACATCTCATGTATAATCACTTACAGCGTCCAATACTTAATTTACGGAAATAAAGGAAAGCATCATGAATATGAAATGAAAAAGCACACCGAGAGATAAGAAATCAAATGAAAGAAACAAGAAGTCACCGCATGATAACAGAGTTCACCCCGGATGGGCTACGTCTCTGGGATTTGCTCAACCGCTTAGCCTCTTTATTTCCTCTTTAAAAAAATGATTCTCCTTTACAACTGAAAGGGTTGCAGTCCCACTCCTGGTGAAAACATCAAAGAGGGTGTTCTTATGTATAAAGAACAATTTCTCATAAGGTATGGAAAAATATCTCATGAACATGAGGCACTCTCCATGGACTTGTTAGAAAAACAGGATTGTGGAGGAATAAAATAAAACAAATGCAGAAATAAAACACAAAAGATACATAATACAATAGAGACACATATATACGTGGTTCACCCAGTGTGGGCTACATCCACCAGAGAAACTGCCAGGTCCTTCCTTTATTATTATCTAGAAAATGAAGGGATACAACCTACAACACACCCGTTGTAACTTCATCTTCTTTCTCTCACAGTCTCCTCACTAAGAATACCATATTCACAATGATACATAGCCGCAATACATTTCCCTCATAAAAGAGGGCTTCCTTCTAGGGAAAAAAACCTAACATAAATTATATTGTCATATCTGCGACCTTATAATGAACAGTCCAAATTTACTATGAAATTACAATATTCATTTACAAGGCAATTTTTCCTTCAAGGGCTCCCTTTCCCCCTGACCTCGCAGGAGGGAAAGCCCCCCCTGTAGTCCTTTGCATGGAGGAGTGTACATTCTTTCGGGGTGTAAAGTATTCATGGGGTATAAACATGGCTGAAAACAAAGACCTCTAAATCAAGAAGATAATCAGGCTCCACAACCAGCAATCTCCCACTTGGAGACTGATCTCAACAACTCCACTGCTATTGTATCTGCTGGACTATGATCCTTCTTGGACCTGGAAAATTTCTCATCTTCACCTTCATTCTTGAAGACCAACTGAAACTGAGCAGGAACTTAGTTTCTCCCTGGTTACTCACTTTGTTAACATGTTTGCAGAATTCTGGCTAGTGTGTATCTTTTCCAACTTCAAATGTCCATCTTCCAAGACGGATCGTATGAAATGGTACCTGAGATGTATATTATTAGTCTTCAAATAAAAGGTTGAGTTCTTTGCAAGATGAAT
>SNQJ01S0008934.1:274889-285096 GCA_010110895.2 Picea sitchensis | reverse complement strand
GGTTTCGTCATACATGAGAAGGAGTCTCATGTGTGTAGGTTGAAGAAGGCCCTGTATGGACTCAAGAAGGCACCTCGAGATTGGTATGAGAGGATTGATGGAAACTTGATGAGTTTGGGCTTCAACAAAAGTGTTTATGATCCCAACCTGTACTACAAGACTGTTAACGGTGAGGCCCTAATTCTGGTCCTCTACGTTGATGATTTATTCCTCACCGATATAGAGAGCATTATTGTTGAATGCAAGTATGCGTTGGCCTCTGAGTTTGAGATGAAGGACCTTGGTATGATGCACTACTTCTTGGTTTTAGAGGTGTGGAAGAAAATTGATGAGATCTTCCTAAGTCAGGGGAAGTACACAGTTGAGATATTGAAAAAGTTTGGTATGTTGAACTATAAACCCATGGCTACACCAATGGTGACGAATCTGAAGAAACTAAGTGTGTCTTCTTCTGAGTCCGACGAGATTTATTCGACCCTATATAGACAATTGATTGGATCATTGATGTATCTAGTTAAAACTAGACCAGATATTTTATATGCAGTGAGTGGACTTAGCCAATTTATGAGCCAACCGAGATAAACACACTGGATTACTTTGAATCATGTGTTGAGATACCTGCGAGGAACAATTGGAAACGGTCCAAGATATACTTCTAGTATTGACATGATATTGCAAGGATATACTGACTCTAATTGGGCAGGGAGCGCAGTGGATAGGAAGAGAACCTTCGATTGTTGCTTCACTTTGTGATCTACCATGGTTTCCTGGTGTAGTAGGAAACAAACTTCTGTGGCCTTGAGTATTGTAGAAGAAAAGTACATTGGATTGAGTGTGGAAGTCCATGAAGCAATGTGGCTTCGCAAGCTCCTTACATATTTATTTGGACATGTGCTAGATTCCACTATTATTCATTATGATAACCAAAGTTATGTGAATCTCTCAGAGAATCCAGTGTTTCATGAAAAATCAAAACACATTGAGATCAAGTACCATTACATCCAAGACATGGTGCAGAGGAAGGAAGTATTGGTGCAGTACCTTCCTACAGATGAGCATGTTGTTGATGTTCTTATCAAACCCCTTACCAGGACGAAGTTTGAGTACTTTCATGATAGACTTGGTGTGGTAGAGAATGCCTCCCTCTTTGAAAGGGAGTGTTGATGTTTTCAACTTCCTGAAACATTATCCAAATCATACTCATATGTGAATGAAGTGAATTCATCTGTGATGACACTTATCCGAGAAGGGATAAGTGGGTTTGGAATTATAGTCCAACGTCCCTTGTGGAGAGAACATGAGGACATGTCAAGGAATTGACCTTGATGTCACACACTATGGGGAGTTGACCCTAGTGTTTCTAGAGGAAGTATCCTCTAGAATTCCACATGGGAGTGCCATGTGTGACAGATATTCTCTAGATCGTACTCCTTTATGACTGAGTTGAGTTGATTTGTGAGGACACGTATCCGAGAAGGGATAAGTGGGTTTGGGTTTATAACTCAACGTCCCTTGTGGAGAGCACATGAGGACATGTCAAGGAGTTGACCTTGACGTCTCACACTATGGGGAGTTGACCCTAGTGTTTCTAGAGGGAGTAGCTTCTAGAAGTCCACATGGGAGTGCCATGTGTGACATACTTTTTTTTTTTTTTACAANATCGGGTGGAACTTCTCCTAGATTGGGCTACAGACCAAGGGAGATAGGATGAATTTATCACAAAGGTGTACGTGTGTTAAATGGGCCCAGGCGTAGTCCTTCCTTGATCATGACAAGGAATAATATGGTCTCGAGGTGCTTGAGGTGTTTTCCACGTGTCAGTTAGCATCATGCTAACATTCACTCATGGGGGTGTACCTATGGTGAACAACCTTGGTTGAGAATGTAATGTATCCCTCGTTGAAAGGGAGTGTTGATGTTTGGACAACATCGGGAATATATTCTTCCATATATATATATATATATATATATGACATGATATTTATAATACAACATATAAATATACTTAATAAATAAGTAGTTACTTATTATCCAAGGGACGCATCCTTTCATGGATGGTCACCATATTTTCTATATATATGGAACTGTCATCATTGTAATAATATATCAATCTATTATAATAATTTTTTCTTATCATTTTCTACTGTACTCGTGTCTTTGTGCATGGTTATTCTTCTTGTGATCTTGGTTATTACTACTGCTATCGCTCATGGTTTATGCTTCAGTTCATATAAATTTGTAAAGAAACTGAATGTAATTGAACAACATTAAACTCCAACAGAAAGTGCAACAACCTTTTGTAGTTTCAAAATCCAACTTATTGTTGTTCCACCTATAGTAAAAGCATACCTGGTGGTGCTCCTCATGCTATATTTATCATCTGCCATATATGAATCAACGTATCCCTATAGAATAGTGTTTGAACCTCCAAAACATAATTCATGAGTAGTGATACCTCTCAAATACCTGAGAATCCACTTTAATGCCTCCCAATGTTCTTTACTTGGATTGTTCATATACCTGCTCACAACTCCCACTGCATGTGCAATATCTAGTCTTGTGCAAACCATTGCATACATCAAGCTGCCAACTTCTAATGAATAAGGGACCATAGACATGTATTCTATCTCCTCCTGTTTCTTGGGACACATTTCCTTAGTTAATTTGAAATGGTTGGCCAAAGGTGTACTAACTGGTTTTGGATTATGCATTCTAAACCTCTCCAACAACTTCTCTATGTACTCACCCTGAGACAATGTCAATTTGCGATTTTTCCTGACTCTCGTTATTCTCATACCAAGGATTTTATTTGCGTCACCCAAATACCTCATCACAAATGCATTAGCTAATTTCCTCTTGAGCACATTTATCTCCTGCATATTAGACCCTGCAACAAGCATGCCATCTACATACAATAGCAATATAATATAGCTTCCATTTTCTAGTTTTTTTAAAATAAACACAGTGATCAAAATGACATCTACTATAATATTGTTCTATCATAAACTTGTCAAACTTTAAATACCATTGCCTTGGAGCTTGATTTAGGCCATACAATCTCTTCTTCAACCTGCATACCAAATTATCCTTCCCTTTGACCTCATATCCTTGTGGTTGCTGCATATAAATCTCTTCCTCCAAATCCCCATTGAGAAAAGTTGTTTTTACATCTAACTATTCTAGATGCAAATATTCTACTCCCACAAGACTTAAGATAGTCCTAATTGAAGTCATTTTAACAACAGGAAAAAATATTTAATCAAAATCTATAGATTTCTTTTGTGCAAACCCCTTTACAACAAGTCTAGCATTGTACCGCTTTTTGCCTCCATCTTCTTCCTTCAACTTGTAAACCCATTTATTATGCACTGCTCTTTTTCCTACAGGAAACTGAACCAAATCCCAAGTCTGGTTATTTACTAGGGAATCCATTTTCTCTTTCATTCCTTGCTCAAACGTTTTTTTAGTGTCTACCTACATTGCCTCTTCATAACATTCTGGTTCGCCAAAATCAGTCAACAATAAATAATACAATGAAGGAGAGTATCGTTCAGGGGGTCTACTTAACCTGGTAGATATTCTAACAACACTTGCAGGATTTTGAGGTACATGTTGCTCATGTTGTTGTACATTTTGATTTTCTGGTACCTTTGGAATTTCTTTTTCAGTGATCTCATCAAGCACTGTGTATTCTGGTTTTTCTTTTTCTTGTATCCTTCTCTGCAAGTAATCTTTGTACATGACCTTCTCATTGAATATGACATTTCTACTCCTAATGATTTTGTGATTTTCATAATCCCATAAGCAATAACCAAAATCATTAACATTGTATCCAATAAATGTACACTTCTTGGATTTTGCCTCAAGCTTTGTTCTATTTTCTTTATTAATATGGACAAATACTTCACAACCGAAAGTCTTCAAAAAATAATAGTTTACCTTTTTACCTATCCATGCCTCCTTTGGAATTATACCATACAAAGAGCTTGAAGTTCATTTGTTTATTAAGTAAACGAAAATATCTACAGCATCTTCCTAGAAATGTAAGGGCAAACCAACATGCAATCTCATACTCCTTGCACGCTCCATGATTGTCCTATTCATCCTTTCTGACACGCCATTTTCTTGTGGTGTTCTTGGAACAATCTTCTCTCTATGAATCCCATGGTATGAACAATAATCATCAAACTCCTTTCTGCAATATTCACCTCCATTTTCTGACCTAAGACACTTCAAACTTTCTTCTATCTCATTCTCAACCAAAGCTTTCCATTTCTTAAAAGTATAAAAAACATCAAATTTTTTTCGAATGCAATAAACCCAAGTTTTTCTAGTTGCATCATCAATAAAAGTAACATAATAACGAGAGCCACCAAGAAATGATACCTGATCTTATCCCCATACATATGTATGCACAAGCTCTAACCTTTCACTCTTCTTTTCTTTTGTGACTCTGAGAAATCTGACTCTCTTATGTTTTCCATAAACAAAATGCTCACAGAAATCCAAATCAATTTGTTTAAGATCTGGCAACAAAATTCTTTTGTGAAGTATCTGCATTCTCTTCTCACTCATGTGTCCAAGCCTATGATCCCACAGTGTTGTATCCACTCATGTAGAAGCTAAAGTGATAGAAGAGTCAGTATTACCAGTACATAAATACAATGCACCTACCTTCTCTCCTTTTGCTATCACCAATGATCCTTTGGTGACACTCCACACCTTATCTATAAATATGGATATACAACCTTCACTTTCCAACTGCCCTGTTGAAATTATATTTTTCCTTAGATCTGGAACATGTCTTACCTCTTTCAACAACCATTGGTTTCCATTCCTTTGATTTATTTTTACCTTTCCCATTCCAACAATTTTGCATGGTGCATCATCACCCAAATGAACTTGTCCAAAATCACCTTGAACATAATCTAGAAAATGTTTCCTATGGGGTGTGGAATGAAATGAATCCCTTGTATCTACTACCTAAGACTCAAAAATATTATCTACAGAAAGAATCAAAGCATCCTGTAACACATCACATGTTACATTTTCTTCTTGATTTTTCTCTTGTTGTCCATCTCTTTGTTTCTTTGGAGCTCTGCAGTCTTTCTCCAGGTGTCCTTTCTTTCCACAATTCCAGCACTCTATCTTTCCAAGTCTGGATTTGGATATGCCCTTCCTATACTTCTCGTGGTTCCTTGAGGCCTTTCCTCTATCATTCTGTCTTCCCATGTTCTCCATGTTTAACGCATTACCTGATGTCTCACCTATGCTTTTCTATCGCATTTCCTCACTAAGGATAACACCAACAACATCATCAAACTATAGAGTGTTCGAACCATAGACAGAGTTACTTACAACCATGATCTAGCCATTCCATCTTTCTGGTAATGAGCACAAGATTAGAAGAGCCCTGACCTCATCATCAAAGTCCACTTTTACAGAAATTAGTTGATTAGTAACCGTATTAAATTCATTTAAATGATCTGCAACAGACCCACCTTCTGACATCTTCATATTAAATAATCTCTCCATTATAAAAACCTTATTGGACACCGAGGGTTTTTTATACAGTTTATCCAATGCATCTATCAACTCCTTCGTTGTCTTTTCTTTCGAAATATTGAAAGCCACCGACACTGTCAGGCTCAACCATATCGTTCCTAGTGCCTTTCTATCAAGAACCTCCCATTCTTTTTCCTTCATGGCCGTCGGCTTCTTTGTTATTCCACCCAATGGTAGGAATAGATCCTTTTGATATAAATAATCTTTCATCTGCAGCTTCCATAACTGGTAGTTTTGGTCGTTAAATTTCTCGACCCTAAACTTTCCATCTTCGGCCATTGCTCCCACTTGAACCATGAACCCTTTTTTCCTGTGAGTTACCTTTCGCTCTTATATGATTTGTTAGTAAAGAAGGATCGCGAAGCAATAAAATAAAATAAATGCGGAAATAAAACACAGAAGATACACAATACAATAGAGACACATATATATGTGGTTCACCCAGTGTGGGCTACATCCACTAGAGAAATTGCTAGGTCCTTCCTTTATTATTATTCAACAAATGAAAGGATACAACCTACACCACACCCATTGTAACTTCATATTCTTTCTCTCATGATCTCCTCACTCAAAATACCATTTTCAGAATGATACATAGCCACAATACATTTCCCTCATAAAAGAGGGTTTCCTTCTAGGAAAAAAAACCCTAACATAACTTCTATCATCAGATTTGCGACCTTATAATAAACGATCCATATTTACTATGAAATTACAATATACATTTACAAGGAATTTTTCCTTCGGGGGATCGCTTGACCCCGAACCCCAAAGGAAGGGCAAGCCCCCCCTGCACTCCCCTGCGTGGAGAAGTTTACATTCTTTCGGGGTGTAAAGTCTTCATGGGGTATAAACACGGCTGAAAACAAATACCTTTGAATCAGGAAGATAATCATAATTCACAACCAACATGACCATCCACGAGTAAAACTCTCACAAACCTGTGGCAGAAGAATGAAGACTCCAATCAATATTAAGCCATGATCATCTTTGGATCTACTGATCAGATCCAGGCACAAACACAATCATCACATATGTCTCGAAATTTTGATACTTTTGACTGCAATATTGGCTACCTTCCGAGCAAGTGTCAAAATTGTCTCTCTTGCACTAAACAACCTTGGTTTACGTGAAAGGATGAAGAGATGAGGTTTCCTGCATTAAAATGGGTTTTGTTGCCATGTTGTAGCTCTCCATGCTCTTTGAAACCTATAACAATCATACAATTGCTGCAACATCTCATAAATAAAATAACATCATAAAGATTATGCTTACATTGGGATTTTATGAAATAAGCCCGTTGATCTGAAGCTTTGATGCAGAAACGGATCACACCATTCTGACTGTGGCGAGAAAATGTGTAAAAACTCCTATTTACATGTCAAACAAAGACACTATCCATCCCAATGCCTCTTGGGCTCTTTTCCTCGTAATGTGTGCCTATACCTGTAGTCATTACACAGTACTCTGCCTCATTCTTTGTGTCGTCATAAGACCTGGGTGCGCGCTTCCTCCTTGAGCATGGAAAAAGTATGGGTTTAAAACTTGTTTCTTGGGTGGACTTACCAAGTCTTGTTCCTCCGATTTGTTGGAAACTTGTAATTAATTAAGGCGTTAGGTTGGGGGAGGTCCCGGGGTCAACCTCGCGGGATTCCCCTTTTTGGCACCTTGTTACAACTAATAAAAAAATGATTGTCATAATATATGACCATTCGTTCAAACCATATAACAAAATATATTTGTTTTAACTCCTTATCATATATAATATATGGTTTACCACCATATATAACCCATAGATAAACTTCACGGATTAGGCACCAACTTTAACGCTGACAAATGACATGACACATGCATGGTTCAAGCCTTGTCAACTTAATGCCTGCATTTACACTGGGATTTTGTCAAGATTTTTTTTGGTGGAGTGTGTTGAGAATAAGCCAGAAGTTGGGTTCGTTGGCTAGTTTGGTTGTCAGGTCCGGTTCGACCTGACCCTTTTTTAATTTTAATTTTTTTTTTTCTTGGCCTACCTTGGGCATTTTCGGGGTGCCATGTGGTGCCTTACCATTAGTTTCCTATTGTATAGTCAAACTCTACCAAGTGGCACGCTTGCCTAAGTGCTACCTGTCGCTCTATCAATGGGCCACTTTTCTTCCTGTTGGGTCACCACGTGGTGACTCTTGGGTGGTGCCACATGGCACATGACAATAGGACCAAGTGGCCTCCAAAATTCCAAATCTGACTACAACGTGGCATGCCGACATCATCAGTATGGATGTTGACATCACCATGTATGGTCAGTTGTACGGATGTTGATGTCACCTTATTGAATTTGATTGCGTTGACTTCCAAGTTTGATCGGTTGTAACTTATTCGTCCTAGCTGCATTTGAAGTGTCATTTTTGTCATTGGAAAGATTGTGACGATGTCTTTGACTTGGCGTTGGTTTGACTGGATTCCAAGAACTTTTATTTTTGACCCTTTTCTATCCTCTTGGACCATTATGAGACTCCTTTATCATAAAGCATAGAGGCTAGGGAGGTCATGAGGTCAATTCCCTCAGACTCCATAATGATTTTACACAACATAGCCAATATTGGCCAATGAGGGGCTGCCACGTGACATCCGCCCATTTGTTAAACCTGTGCCACATGTCAATGAACCATTTGTCCACTTGGAGGTACAACTCAGTTATCCAGTCACCTATACAATCAGTGCACATGGCACCTGGGGTGTGGCCATGTCACCCGTATGGTCATGCCACATGTCACTGTACGAACATGACATGTGTCCTTTTACTCCTTTGACTTTTGACTTTGACTTGGTTGACTTGAACTTTGATTGTCCATAACGTTTTCATACGAGCTCCATTTGACTTGCCATTTGTGTCGTTAGAAAGATGACGACGAGCTCTATGCAATAATGTCATTTTCAAAATGATTTGAGATATTCAAATTTTTAGAATTTATGGATCCCCTGGGACCTTTGTGAGCATTCCAGATCCTCCTAGACCTCTGTGAGCATTCCTTAGATCCTCCTGGATCAAACCTTCCGACTGAAGAACGTTTGGACCTCCAAAAGTATAGATACTCAACAACTTGGTGATGATAACTCTAACTCACTCTTCCAACTTACTGAAATGTTCTAATCAGTAACTTAGTGATGAAGCTTCTTCACTCTTCCATCTTTCTAATTCTTTTGGAAATAAGTCTTCATCTTAGGTGATTGATCTTAGCTACTAGATCAATGTACTTCTTTATGTTTCCCTAGAATATGGCTCTGACTCTAGCCCTTTGGCACTATAACTAATATGATATATAGCTTCAATTCGGGCTCATATATTCTCTAACAACAAAATTCTTGTTTAGTGAATCTCTGCAATACCTATACCTATATTTCAACATCCAATCCCATCTCTTTTTTTCGAAGATAGTCTATCTCAACTAATATGAAACCAAGTCGAATGTTGATCTATGCCTTGCCCATTTGAACTCTATGTTCTGCTTGATGTATCTATATAAGTCCCTGCATGAATACTCTCTTTGTTGTCGCTCTTGGCTTGGGAAAAAAATTTTGCTTGTATTTTTATCATCTGTATCTGACTTGCTTATGTTCAAGGTATACATTGATCCAGGTGGATATTGGTGACCACCCACCTATTCCAACTGGCTCCTCTTGAGAGTTTTTAGTTCAACACATTCTTCTATACTTCTTTGTAATTGTGGGTTCTACACTTTCGGGGTTGCTTGAAGCCCTACGCATATTCCAGGTGGAGATTGGTGATCTTCCACCTAATCCAACTGGATTATTTTGAATTTTTTCATGTCAACACATCTTTCTATACTTCTAGGGCCGTTTTGGGGCCCTAAACAATGTTTTTTTGGCTTTCCACATACGAACTATAGACGTAGTCAAAGTTTGATGACGTAATGCATAATTCTCAAAAATACCTTTCCAATGGGCTATCATGTGCCTAAAATGGAGGTCGTATGCAAAAGTTACGACCCCGAGAAGTTGAGGTACCAACTTACCCATCGAGGCCCACATGAATTTTTGTGTTTCACCTCCTAGGGTTAGGTTTTTGGATTCTAGGGTTTTGACATTCATGAGTAATGTTAAAAATCCCTCTAGAGCCTCATTGTAATCATTCTTCTCAGACAGATACATGTAGCAAAAACATCTCTTCTCAGAGATAGCTACCACCATTCGAGCAAGTTGTTTTGGTTATGCAATTTTACATTTTCAACCTATTTCATTTATTCAATATAAGATATTGTTCAATAGATATCAATGTTGTTCTTCGTATCTCTGTGTTTATTGTATTTAGTCTGGTAATCAGTTCATTCCACTCCTAAATCCGAATTAGTGGTATCAGAGCGGTCTGCTCTTCATTTATTTTTCTTTGTGCATGTCCCCGACAAGATGCGGGTACAAGAAGTTGGGAATCGAACCAGTCGATCCTTTGAAAGATTGATCGCACCAAACCCAAAAACAACCCATGGGGGATGAAAAGAAAGATCATTGAGCAGGAGATCCTTTTAAAATTTTGATCAAGGAAGCCCTTGCGCAACAAACGGATGAAATGATGGAAAAATTTGCACAAATCCTTCGGTGAATCCCCACAGGAGAATCATCTCCATCAAGC